>JAVHMZ010164304.1:0-52626 GCA_034782995.1 Amazona versicolor
TGATTTACAACTCCATCTCGATCTCAGTCATCCGGCGGCGTGCCGAGATCGGCATTGTGCGGGCGCTTGGAGGCTCTCGCGGTGCCATCGCTTCGGGCTTTCTGGCAGAGGCGGTTGTCATTGCGTTTGTGGGCAGCCTCTTCGGACTGGGTATGGGGCGTTTGATGGCGGAAGCAGCGGTGGGGCTGATCGGCGTGACGGTGGAGTCACTGTATGTCAGCAGCCAGCCGGGCGCCATCGAGTTCACGTGGAACTCAACGTTGTCCGCGTTTGCCCTTGGAATCGGCGTTGCGCTGACAGCGGCAGCGGCGCCGGCCTGGGAAGCATCGCGTGTTGCTCCCACGGAAGCGATGGCGCGTGGACGCGAGCAGTACGACACGGCCATGGCCGCGGGACGTTCCGCCGCGCTAGGCGTGGGCGCCCTGGTCATAGCGGGTTTCATCTCTCCGCTGCCGCCTGTGGCAGGACGCGTGATATTTGCCTACCTGGCCGTTCTCCTCGCGATCGCGGGAACGTCACTTACAATCCCGTTTCTTGTCACACGGCTGTCTCACCTGTCCAGCGGGATTGTACGAAAACTGCTGGGGGTGGAGGGCCTGATCGCGCTGCAGTCGTTGCGCGCGTCTCTGTTGCGAACCTCCGTGCTGGCGGCGGCCCTGGGCACGGCGGTCGCTATGACGGCAAGCGTCAGCATTATGATCGGCAGTTTTCGCGAGACGGTGGCCCTCTGGATGGACATGCAGCTGCGGGCTGACTTCTACCTGCGACCGGCAGGCGCAGCAGGTGGCGATCGTTATCCCACCATGCAGGCTGACATCGCCGACCGGCTTGCAACCTTGAGCGAAGTGGCATCGGTGGATCGGTTTCGTGCCTATCCGATCAGCTATGAAGGAATGCCTGCCACGCTTGCTGGAGGAGACACCGCTTCGGTTCGCAATGCGGAAAATTTGCGCTTCCTCGGGGCGGAGAGCAGAACGAGCGTCCTGGATCGGCTGCGAGGGAACGATGCCGCCGTGGTCAGCGAGCCTTTTGCAAGCAAACACCACGTCGGTGTTGGAAGCACGCTTCGACTCATGCTGGGGGGAAAGCTTCGCATGCTGCGCGTGGTTGGCGTTTACTACGACTACTCGGCGGAGCGCGGCTACGTTCTGTTAGACCGTCGCACCCTGCTGCGCTTCCTCCCCGATGCTGCGATCTCGAATCTGGCGATCTATTTGAAGCCGGGTGTGGATGAAGCCACAGCGCGTGCGCATATCGAGCAAGCGTTGTCCGGCCGGGCGGTGCTGCTGGCGTCGAACCGCGCTTTGCGCCGGGGCGCCATCGAGATTTTCGATCGTACATTCAGCATCACCTATGCGCTCGAAGGAGTGGCGGTATTTGTGGCTGTCATGGGGATCGCCGGTGCCCTGCTGGCGATGGTCATCGACCGGCGGCGCGAGTTCGGACTTCTACGCTGCTTAGGTGCAGAGAAGGCCCAGATCCGCAAAACGATTCTGTGCGAAGCCGGGCTGCTGGGATTGCTGTCGAGTGCGATCGGCCTCTCGCTGGGCACTGCGCTTTCGTTCATTCTGGTGTTTGTCATCAACAAGCAGTCGTTTGGCTGGACCATTCAGTTTCACTGGCCGGCAGCAGGCCTGTTAGGGGCGCTGGCGGGCATCTACGCCGCAACGGTGCTGGCAGGGCTCTATCCAGCAAGAACGGCGACTCGGCTGGAGCCAATGGAGGTACTCCATGAAAATTAAATGGGCGGCAATGGTGCTTACGGTTACGCTCCTGGGAGCCGGCCATCCCCCATTTCAACCAGCACGGCCGGGCTATCGCTTCGAGTTTCCGCGCGACCACTTCGCCCACCCGGATTTTGCAACGGAATGGTGGTATTTCACAGGCAATCTGCAAGCTTCCGATGGACATCGCTTCGGTTACGAGCTGACGTTCTTTCGTATAGCGGAAGCTGAGAACGCAGACCCCCAGAGCGTCTGGAGCACCGGTCAGCTATATCTGGCGCACCTGGCCTTCACAGATATCGATCGCAAGCGATTCCTCCATGCCGAGCGCCTGAATCGTGCCGGTCCGGGTCTGGCGGGAGCCGGGCAAAGTGACAGCCGCTACTGGAACGGAAACTGGCAGGTCCGCTGGACAGATCCATCGCACAGCAATCATATGCAGCTGGACGCCGTCTATGGAGGCCTGCATCTCCAGTTAGAGCTGACACCTTCTAAGCCGCTGGTGATTCATGGACGCGACGGTGTTAGCCGCAAAGGGCCGCGGCCGGAGGAAGCGTCGCACTATCTTTCGTTCACGCGCATTGCAACGGTGGGCCGCGTGACGCAGGAAGGGCACGAATCCGACCTCACCGGATCGTCGTGGATGGACCATGAGTTTTTCTCCGAGCCTGCCGACAACGACCTGACGGGCTGGGACTGGTTTGCGATCCAGCTCAATACGGGCGAGGAGTTGATGCTCTATCGCTTGCGGCACCGCGACCAATCGAGGCAATTTGCGTCGGGGACGTACGTGGATCGCCAAGGCCATGCGCAGCTTCTGGAGGCGAAGGATTTCGAGCTGACGCCGCAGTCCACCGATTCGGTGTATCCAGGGCACTGGCGCATTTCGATACCGGCTTTGCGTATGGAGCTGGAAGAGCGCACCGAGGTGAACGATCAGGAGTTGAAGGGGGGCGCCGGCTCTCCACCGTATTGGGAAGGCGCGGTGACCTACACGGGAACCGAAAGCGGAAAGCCCCTGTCAGGCGTGGGATATCTGGAGATGACCGGCTATCGCAGCGCGATTCATCTCACCAGTTAAAGCACGGGGCCGATGCGCCAAGGCACAAACTCGTGATGTCCCAGTTGCTCGGCCTTGGTCCTCTCGCCTGAAGCAATGCGCAGCAGGCAATCGAAGATGGCGCGGCCGACAGACTCGACAGTCTGTTCGCCGTCCAGAATGGTGCCGGCATTCAAGTCGATGTTGTCCATCATGCGATCGAATGTCGGCGTGTTGCTGCTGATCTTGAACACCGGCACAGTGGCGAACCCAATGGCGCTGCCGCGCCCGGTGGTGAAAGCGATCAGGTTGACGCCGCCCGCCGCCAGACCGGCAAGCGAAGCCGGATCGTACCCTGGCGTATTCATGAACGTCAAGCCGCGCTGCTTGATGCGCTCGGCATAATCGACCACGTCTTCGAGCGGACTGGAGCCGGCCTTTGCGACAGCGCCTAAGGATTTCTCGACGATGTTGGTAAGCCCGCCCTGCTTGTTGCCGGGCGAAGGATTGTCGTCGAAGCTGCCGGCAAAGCGCGCCAGATAGCCCTTGTAGCCGGCGACCGTGCCGTTCAGCTTGGCCGCGATGTCGGGCGTCCTGGCGCGGCGGGAAAGCAGGTGTTCGGCACCGAAGATCTCGGTGGTTTCGGCCAACACGACTGCTGCGCCCTCTTCTACCAGCAGGTCGCAGCAGTAGCCAAGCGCCGGATTCGCAGTGATGCCGGAGAACGAATCGGAACCGCCGCAGTTCAAACCCAGCGTCAGGGCTGCGACGGGTGAAGCTGCGCGGTGGCAGGCAGCAGCGAGATCCAACAACTGGTCGATTTCGATGGCCGCTTTATCCACCGTCTGGCGAGTGCCGCCGCTCGCCTGAAGCGTGAGTCCGGTCAGGGTTTTTGGGCGGATGCCGTTCGATGGCCCCAGATAGTGATCGATCTGGTTTACTTCGCAGCCCAGGCCGAGGACAATGGCCGCGGCGACGTTCGGATGATGCAGGACGCCCTCCAACGTGCGTCGAAGCTGGTCGGTATCAGGCCCGAGAGCCTGACCGCAGCCATCCCCATGCGGAAAGCTGACCACACCATCGACGCCGGGCGGTAGCTCCGCAGTCAAAAAACGCTTCTCAATCAGCGAGGCCGTGTGCGCAGCACAGTTGCTGGCCGCAACGATCGCGATGTAGTTGCGTGTTCCGACACGGCCATCGTCGCGAACGAAACCGTTAAAGGTTCTTCTGCCCGGCCCCGGCTGCGCCGGCAGATCCGCGGTTATGATCGCGAGTTCGTCATGCTCCTGAAACAGCAGGTTATGCGTGTGGACATGCTCGCCCGCTTCGATGCGGACACGGGCAAGGCCGATGGTTTCTCCATAACGCACCACAGGGGAAGCTTCCTCGATTGTGCGGATGGCGATTTTATGGCCGGGCGCGATCGGGCCGCGAACGGTCACTGCGTGAGACGACACCTCCACCGGCTGTCCCGGCGAGAGCGCAGCTCGCGCAATGGCGACATTGTCGGACCGGTGCAGCACGATGACGGCGTTCGCGGCCGTAACAGCAGGAGCGATCCGGATGGGAATCATAGGTCGTCTTTGGTTAGAACGCCGTCAATGCGCCGCCAGATGCCGCGTTCATTGCGGTTGCGCAGTTCAACGGGCAGCAGATGCTCGGGGAAGTTCTGATAACAGACCGGCCGCAGGAAGCGCACGATCGAGGCTGTTCCCACGGACGTAAATTTAGGATCGGCCGTGGCTGGATAAGGACCGCCATGATGCATGGCATGGCCAACCTCCACGCCGGTTGGAAAGCCATTAAAGATCACGCGTCCGGCCTTAGTCGTGAGCACGGCAATCAGGTCCGCATAAGAAATCAGGTCGTCCGGCGTGCCAAATACCGAGGCGGTGAGTGTTCCGGCCAGATTTTCAGCAACCTCCAGCAGTTCCCCTCGGTTGCGATAGCGGACTGCCACAGTGCTAGGTCCAAAGATCTCAGCCGACAGATCTTCGTGCGAAAGCCAGGCTTGGGCATCAGTTTCAAAGAGCACTGGAAGGGCCTGAGTACGGTTGGTATTGGCCTCAGAAGCAGAACGCACGGCGGAGACACCTTCCAACTCCTCCCGTGCGTCTACCGCGCGATTGTAGGCGCGAAGAATGCCGGGATGCAGCATGGTGCCGGGCGCACCCGCGCGGAAATGATCCGCCAGGAGCGTCGCAAACGCGGGGAAGCCCTCCGATTCGCCTCCGATTACGACGCCCGGGGAAGTGCAGAACTGTCCAACGCCCAAGCTCACGGAGTTATAGAGATTGCGCGCCAGGTTTTCCGCGTCGCGAAGTGCGCCGGGCAGCACGAACACCGGGTTGATACTGCCCATCTCTACATAGGCCGGGATGGGCTGGTCGCGTTGTGCGGCAGCGTTGAAGATGGCGCGGCCCACCTGTTCGGAGCCCGTAAAAGCGACTGCCTTGGTAGCCGGATGGTGCACCAGGCTGATGCTGGTTTCCGCATCGACGGCATGTACCAGCGAAAGCGTTCCTTCGGGCATTCCGCATTTTTCGATCGCACGCCGTACCGCAGCCGCTGTCATCTCGGATGTGCCCGGGTGTGATGGATGACCCTTCACCACGACGGGATTGCGAGCGGCGAGCGCCGCTGCTGTATCGCCGCCTGCCACCGAGAAGGCCAGAGGGAAGTTGCTTGCGCCAAACACCGCCACCGGGCCCAGCGGGATCATCATGCGGCGTAGATCGGGCCGGGGGAGCGGCTTGCGATCCGGCAGTGCGGGATCGATCCGTACCTCGAGATAACTGCCTTCGCGCACCAGGGCGGCAAACATTCTGAGTTGGTTGGTGGTGCGGGCACGCTCACCCGTCAAACGATCGATGGATAACCCCGATTCGCTTGCCGCCATCTCCAGAAGCGCGGGTCCCGCCGCATCGATCTCGGACGCAATTGTTTCGAGAAAGACCGCGATCTCTTCCGCGCTGCGCTCCCGCAAGGTGGGGAAGGCCTCTGCCGCCAGGTTGAGGGCCCGGTCGATCTCGTCGGCCGTCGCCTGATGGAACGCAGCCGGAAGCGTTTTCCCTTCGGCCGGGTTGAAGGCATGGATCAGATGGCTACCTTCGGCCGAGAGTGTGGAACCGATGAAGTTTTTCCCGTGGAGCTGCGGCATGCTGCTTCCTCTAATTGTGCATGAGGAACTGAAACTGCATTCGGGTAAGCGATGACTTATTGGTTGCCGCCCATCATGCGGTTGTGAGGGCTTCGTCCAGAACACGGCTCATAACGGCACGCGGGGCACTGTCGCCCGTCCAGATCTCAAACTGGCGCAAGGCTTGTTCCAGCAGCATCTCGCTGCCATGAATCACGGTGCTGCCCTGGGCTTCCGCCTGTTGCAAAAGAGCCGTCTGATGCGGGTTGTACACCATATCGAAGACGATACGTGCCGGTAACGTTCCAGAGAACAAAGAATGTTTGTGATTCGGATGCATGCCGACGGGCGTGGCGTGCAGCAGTACATCGTAGTTCCGCGCCAAGGCTGCTTGCCAGGGCAGAGCCTCGGCCTTGGCGGCGCGCGCTAGTGTTCTGGCGGCCGCCAGATTGCGGCCCGAGACTGTGACGTTCGCTCCAGCGTCGCTAAGCGCAGTTGCGGCGGCACGCGCTGCGCCGCCCGTACCGGCCACCAGAACGGAGGCATGCGCCAGCCGCAACCGCCGCCGCAGCGGAGCGAGGATTCCATCGACATCGGTGTTTGCGCCGCGCCACTTGCCGCCTTTTCGCCACACCGTGTTGACGGCTCCGATGCGCTTGGCCAGGGGCTCGACAATATCGAGGTACTTAACAATCCGCTGCTTATGAGGAATGGTCACGCTGAAGCCGTGAACCGGCAATGTGGCGGCAAACTGCATCCACCCGGGAAGGTCGCGCGCAGTGACGCGGAATGGCAGGTACACGGCATCGATACGGCGGGCCTGGAACGCGCGATTGTGGAGCAGGGGCGACTTCGAATGCGCCACCGGATCGGCCAACACTCCGAAGACACGGGTAGCCAAGGTCAAACGTTCACAGCGGTATAACTTGCGCATCGTGCGACCCGGGATTTGTCCGTCTGCCGTGCCTTCCATGTAATCGGGCGCAGCGTAAGTATAGAGACACCCAAGTGCCGGCGAGAGAACCCTTGTGGGAGAGCCGATCTCCGACATAGTGAACGCAATCAACGGGTGCGATTCGGCTGCAGGTCGACCGCCGGCAAATTCGCTGCGCAGGAATTCGAGGAACCGCAGGTTATCGGTGTACTTACATGCGGTTGTGACCAGCTTGTAGCCATCGGCCTCGATTCTCTGCAATCGCCGAAAAGCCGCGGCCAGAGGGGGGGTGCGCTGGTAATCGTGCAATGAAACGATGACAGGCGCTTGCTGTCGCAATTCGTCAACGGCGGACGGATCTCGTTCGGCCGATTCGATCTCCAGATCGAGCGCTGTAGCACCGGCACGGGCCGCCTGGTGTAGCACTTTCTTTTGTTCGTCAAGCGTGCCTTGAAATCGCCCACCCGCAGACACGCTTCTGAACGTCGCGAGAACTTTAAGGTCGCTATAACGGCGTGTTAACTGGGCGATAAGTCGCAGGCCCGCATCCACCTCGTCCAGGTAGTCGAGCCGGAATTCAAGGAAATTGTTGCCATCGCGATACTCGTGCTCGGCGGCCCGAGATAACTCGGTTGCGGTCCGAACACCAAGAGCCACGCATAAGCGCGGCAGCGATCGGAGGGGCGACGGCATGGCAACCAGAGGCGTGCGAACCCGCTCAGGATAGCAAGGCAATGCCCCCATCGTGATACCGGCTGCCTGTAAGGATCCGAGTGGTACCGCCTGATCAAGGCGAAAGCTTCGCGCCCTGGTTTTAGAAAGGTGCTTAGCAAGGGGTTAGCAAGACGTTTAGCGAGACGGAGTCAGTCGCACGAAGACCGCGTCGTGGGCGGGAACGTGGGCGGCATATTGTTGCGCGAGCGCGCCGAGATCGCGATGCTGCCAGAGATCGCGAGCACTAAGCTTCGTGGTTGGCGGCAATCCCAGTTCAGCCCATTTCACCTGAATTTCATGCTCCGCCATGCCCCGATTCAACAGCACGACGGCGCGGCCACCATCGGACATTTGCTTCGACCAGACTTCGTAGTCGCCATCGTCCCGGACCTTGCGGCCGCCGTCGCCCAAAGGATCCTGGTTGACCGCGATGGCATCCTTATTCAGCAAAACCTCTGCCGATGCTTTATCCATCGACGTGAGATCATTGCCTGCCATCAGCGGCGCAGCAAACAGGCACCACATCGTAAAGTGCGCCCGGCTTTCCGACGGAGTCAGGACGCCATTCCCTACTTCCAGCATGTCGGGATCGTTCCAGTGACCGGGGCCGGCGTAGGGCCCCAGGCCGCTCATCAGATCGATGATCTCGACGACACCGTTGCCTTCCTTCTTGTCGCTGCTGGACCAGAAGTTTCCAATGTCGCCGGTGGACCGCCACAGATTGCCGACCGGCGCAGCCCATAGCCACGGTTTCGTGGAGCCCCATTCGCAGATGCTGAAGGCGATGGGCCGCCCTGACTTTAGTAGCGCATCACGCATCAGCTCGTAAGAAGCCTGCGAATTCTGGGTCGAGTGGTGACACCAGTCGTATTTCAGATAGTCGATGCCCCAAGCCGCATATTGACGGGCATCCTGAAACTCATAGCCCCGGCTGCCCGGGCGATGTTCGCAGGTTCCGGTGCCGGCATCGGAGTAAATACCGAACAACAGGCCTTTGCCATGGATGTAATCGCCCAGCGCCTTCATGCCGGACGGAAAGCGCTTGGCGTCATGTACGATGTTGCCCTCGGTGTCGCGCGAGACCTGCCAGCAATCATCGATGACGACGTACTTATAACCCGCGTCCTTCATGCCGTTAGACGCGATGGCGTCCGCGGCGCCCCGGATCAGCGCTTCGCTAACGTTGCAGCCGAACTTATTCCAGCTGTTCCATCCCATCGGCGGCGTACGTGCAAGGCCGTTATCCAATGCCATAACAGGCATTGAAACAGCGGCGAATCCAATAGCAAGTAAGAGGCGTGTCACAGTGTACGAACAACACCTATATCACTTTGCACGCGACTTCGCTGCGTTTAATTCTTTGGGCTCTTCTCTTGGCCAGCGGCCGGGCTTGACGTATGGACCAGTTCAGGCGTGCTCTGAGCGCTAAGCGTTGCTACTTGCGCGGACGGATCGATGCGTTGTGACCGCTGAAAAGGCTCGAGCTTTTGCGGCGTTCCTTCCTTCACTGTTCGCAAAATCGCTTCGAGCACGCGCACATCGGCGAGCCCCTCTTCACCGTCGGGTTCAGGTTGCGTTCCCTTTAAAATGCAATCGGAGAAATATCTCAGTTCGCCTCCGAAGTGGTCCGTATTCTTGAAGTTTTTCTGACGTTGCGATTGCCCGATGGTGATTTTTTGCGAAAGAGACCTGCCAAAGGTGAATCCGGGGCTCATCACCACGTTGCCCTTGGTTCCTGTGACGGTGTACGCATCGATGGGGTTGCCAAAGTAGGAAACCGTGAACTGGGCAATACGGTTTTCGGGGAAGCGAAGCGTAACGGCGACCGTATCGTCAAGGTCACCGAAGCCTGCCTCGGGGTGGCGAGTGGCGATAGCCGAGACCACCTCCTCCGGTTCCGAATCGAAGATAAACCGCGAAGCGTTCACCGGGTATGGACCGAGATCAAGCACCGGACCGGCTAACTCGCCATATTGAACGCGGTGGTTTTCAGGATCCACCATTTGAGCGAAGGTGGACGTAAACAGGTGCACCGTGCCAAGGTCGCCGCGCCGCACTTGCTCGATGAGGGAGAGCGTGGCGGGCTCAAAATGCAGCCGGTAGGCCGTCATCAGCAGGGCGCGTGAGCCGCGTTGCGCGTCCAGGATCTCCTGGCATTTCTGAACACTCACCTCGAGCGGCTTTTCGGCCAGGACGTGGATACCTGCGCGCAGAGCAGGGACGGCGAACTCGGCGTGACGCCAATTGGGAGTAGCGAGGTAGATGGCGTCGGCGATGCCGGAGTAAAGCATGCGGTCGAACTCTTCATAGGAGTAAGTGTCTGCCACGCCATAGCGCTTTGCTACTTCGCGAGCTTTCACAGGGTCGGAGGTGACCAGCGCGGTAACCTCTGAGTTCCCGGTGTGCTTTACGCCGGGAAGCATGGCTTCCTGCGTGATATCGCCCAACGCCACCATGGCGTAACGGACCTTTTGATTTGTCTTACTTGGAGCAAGCATCACTAAGAAGACGCCGTACCGCGTTGGCTTGTGATACCCGTAGGACTACAGAAAGGAAGGTTTACTTACCGCTGTTTGCGTTGCGCTCGCGCCACTTACGCAGAAACTCCTCACCGAATTTCACAACCTCCGGGCTATCTACCAGCGGGATGCGAATTAACCGCATGGAGGGATGAAGATCCAGCCCGTGATTCGGGTCGTACGCTCGATTCACTAATGCTTCTGCTTGTTCCCAGGTCAGTCGGCCCAATGATAAAGTCCTTACACCAGCACTGCGCTTCAATCAATGCTGTGCTTTCATTGTAGAGATTTCTGGCGCATTTGTCTCCGTAAGCTGTGCGGTTCGTTCGATCACTTCGCGTACTATCAGACCTATTGCTTTCGATAACTCCCGCAGGTAAGTCTCCTGCTTGTCGCCGAACTTGGCCCAGAACGGTTCGGCGAGATTCGAGCTGACGACGGCCACGACAATCGGCAGGCGGTCCGCTGTCCACAGGACAGGCACCGCGAGCAGAGAACGCCAGTGACGCACGCCTTTGCTGGCATAAAAGGCTTTCATTTCAGCCGATAGATTTTGGTCCGCCACCGCAGGGTTGTCACGCACCTCGTTCAGTTCGCCCGTAGAGAACGCCACGCCGGCAACGCCTTCCGGACGGTCCGGAGTAAGGCGCAGACGGAAGCTTTCGCTTTGGCGAAGCGCCTGTTCGCCGGTCCAGACGTGGCGTGTGTCGCAAAATAGAGCCAGGTGCGCGGGTGTGATCTGCCCCATCAGGCCGAGATGAACAGTCTCGTTCTGTCCGACGGCGAAGCTTTCGCGAAATCCGTGGATTAGATCTTTAAACGTGTGGCGAGTGTCTTTCTGCCACCGGTCGGAGAATACCTGACGGGCTGGCAGCACTTCCTGGATTACCCGATAACTCTCTTCCATCCAGGGCGTGGCGCCGGACGGGCCGGGCTGAAGTCCGAATTTGACCTCGCGAAGAAGGCGTGGAATATCTTCGTAGTCATCGACATAGATAAGCCGAACGCCGCGATTGGCCCAATGCAGCGTTTGATACATGTCCAGCAGGCGGCTGCCCCGTCCGCGCACCACCGCATAGATCTCGGTGGAGTCGGAGATGCGATTATTCGAGCGCAGATAAAGATGACGGCGAAGATTGACGTCGGCAAGACTCATGCCGAGGACGAGCACCGCGCCGCCCGCCGTGAGCACGTAGTCGAGCATCTGGTTCGGGCGTTGACCCTGGCGGCTGAAAAGCTCGAAGTACTGCGATTCCGTCAGGACAAACGAGCCGCCGCAAATGCCATCGGGATCGATCCAGCCGTGGACGTGGTAGATCCGCGCAGGATCGGGGGTGACACCATACGGCGGAGGATTCGCGGAGCGGAAAGGCGAAAGATCGGGGTCGGCAGCGTTGCCGCCGGAGACGCGATAGCGTGCCAGCTCCAGCAGCGGATCGAAGTTGGTCGTGAAGATGGGTGTAGCGGCCAGGCTGGCCAGTTGCCAATGGACGTGCGTAAGGGGCAGATCGCAAAGCTGCCGTCCTTCATAGAGCAGCTGCCGCAGATCCTCGAAGAAGTTTTCCCGCGTGCTGGAGTTCCAGACAAATTCGGAAGCGGCATCGCGGCCGATGGTCTCGTAGAGTTCGTGCACCAATTCATCTAAATGAGCGCCGATGACCGGCCGAGCCTTGGGATCGCGACCTAAATCTTCCGCGATGTATTTGGTCAGCAGTCCGCGATTGAGTTCAGGCCAGCTGGGAAAACCGGAATCAACCGAGAGGCCGGCACCGGCCAGAATGCGGAGATTGCCCTGGCAGTAGTGTTTGTTGAGTCGGCGGCAATACTCCGGCCACGGATCGGTTTGCCCGGACACCCGATGAGCGTAGCACGCAAATTTCAGTGGCTAGCGCGAGGCGAGCTGGAGATCGGCGGCTTCAATTTGGACCCGTCCCAGTTTGCCGCCGGTACCTTCGATGTGCAAAGCAGCTTTGGCATCGGGCGAGAAATAAAGATTCGTGAGCGTGACGAGGCCGTCTTCGGCGAACACTTCGAGGGAGTTGCGGTCCCCCAGCAGACGCAGATGAAGCGTGCTGCCCGAAAGCTTTAACGGAGCTGCCGTACGGGCGGGAAACTTGGCGCTGAAATTTGTGAGCCCGGCGTGAGACCGGTCTACCGCGAGTTCGTGCTGCCCGCGATCGTAGGTGATCGAAAGACCGGCGAAGTGGATGGCCAACTGTTGCGCGGAGCCAAGATCGGCTGTGATATCGGCCAGGAACGGCTTTGGCAACTGGGCCGATCCGTCCATCTTGAGGGAGCGGCGATTTGTTTCGATGGACTCGACCGCAGCAAGCGGCTTCTGCACCAGACGCAAGCCGTCGCTGGTTTGGCGCAAGGCGAACTGACGAGGCACGGTCATCTGGCCATGCCAGGGTGGGGCCGTTGGGAGGTCGGCGGCGTACTGCCAATTGCTCATCCAGCCAATCGCGACAGGCGGTTGCTTCGCAGGCAGATGATTGAAGGTGAGGGCGCAGTAGCAATCCTTGCCATAGTCGGTCAGCAATGTCAGCGTGGCAGGATTGCTGTTTTGAAAACGAGTTCCGTCAAAGTCGCCGATGAAATACTGTTCGCCGGAACCGCCTTGCGGCGCGCCCGGGTTCAGGCCCACCTTCAATACCCAGCGGTTCTCTTCGTCCTTCCCCTCGATGGGGACCTGGAACAGTTCGGGACACTCCCACTGGCCCCCGACGGCACCGGCCGGGCCGAACTCGCTTACTTTGGTCCAGTGCTTCAGGTCGCTGGCGTGATAGAACGCAACTTTGTGGTCGTCAGGAAGAGCGACGCCCATCACCCACTGCTTGGCTGCATCCGACCACAGAACTTTAGGATCGCGGAAATCCGTCATGTGAAGGTCGAGGACCGGGTTTTCGCGGTACTTGGTCCAGGTGCGACCGCGGTCGTTGCTGTAGGCAAGATTCTGGGTCTGGAGTGATGGTTTGCCATTGGCCGCAGGCGTGTAGCCGGTGTAAATGGCCACCATGCAGGGTTTGCCGCCGGTGCAGAAACCGCTTGAATTGGTTTGATCGACGACGGTGCTGCCGGTGAAGATCATGATGCCGTTCTCTTCCGGCAGGGCGACCGGCAGCTGTTGCCAATGGAGCAGATCGCGGCTGACGGCGTGACCCCAGCTCATGTGGCCCCATTTATCGCCAAAGGGATTGTATTGAAAGAAGAGGTGATACTCACCCTCGAAGAAGACCAGTCCGTTGGGATCGTTGGTCCAGTTCTTTTGAGGAGAGAAGTGATACAGCGGACGGTAGATGGAGGTGTCGGCCGCAGGGCAGAGCGTGGCAAGGCAGCAGAGCAGGGCAGATGCGCTGATTTTCACTGCATTAGATGTATCACGCTCCATGCGCTCGAGCATAGGTCCGGGTTCAGTGTTCCCTGCCTTCGGGATCAGCTTTAGGCGCTAGCTTAGAGATATGTCTGCTGAGACAGCGGCGTCTGGAACGATTGCCCGCTCGAATATCACCTACTTCCCTGTCATTCCCGGGCGGCTCGAGTTTGCAGCGCGGGTTCGGCGTTACCTGTTAACGTTCCAACCCCGGGTGGTGGCGGTGGAATTGCCCGCCTCGCTTGAGAGCGCGTTCGATAAGGCGATCGCTCATATGCCGGAGATGTCGGCCATCGTCATAGCAGATGACCAGGAAGAGGAGAGCGCCACTTACATTCCGATAGAGCCGGGGGATCCGTTTGTGGAAGCGCTGCGGACGGCTCAGGAGATTGGCGCTCAGACGATCTTCTTAGAACCAGCGACGCATCATAAGCCACACCTGGGAGATCTCTATCCGGACAGTTACACGGCGGATGTGATTGGGGCAGAGCGTTTCCTGGAGGCGTACCGGGTGCACACCCATCCGCGCACGCCGGAGCTGGAAGCGCACGCGGCCGCCATGGCCTGGAAGCTGCAGGGCGCGAACCCCGCGGTGCCCGTTTGTGCGGTTGTGGCGTTCAACTTGTTGGATCCGCTTCTGGACGCAATGGAGATGCCGGCGGAAGAACCAGCCAGGCCGCGTGGACGCTTATTTGAAAAGCCGCACCTGTTCCATTTGCATCCGGATTGCCTGGCGGAGGTAACAAGCGAACTGCCGTACTACCAGGAGATTTATGAGCGGCTGCGGGTGGAGAAGACGATGACGCTCGATCGGCCCCGCTGGCAGAATCAACTGCTGCGAGAGGCCGAAGCAGAATATGCCATACAAACAGGCGATCGGGTGAGCTCGTCGCAGCGACTGGCTTTGGCGAAATTCACGCGGAACCTGGCACTACTCGATAGCCGTCTGTTGCCTGGCCTCTATGACCTGGTCTTGGGCGCTCGCTCCATCGTGGACGATAACTACGCCTATGAAGTGTGGCAACTGGCGAACCGTTTTGCAGTGCAGCGTACGGAAGCGCCTCCGCTCGAGACGGTGAATCTCTCCGGAGAACAGGTGTGGCTGCAGACGCGCAAGCTGAGAATCCGCCGGCGATTGCCAAGGATGAAGCAGATGATGCGGCCGGCAGGATTGAAGCCGAGGAAGCGGGAGCGCGAGCCCGGACAGTGGGCGCGCGAGACCGATGGCTACTCGATTTGTTCCTATCCGCCGGAAGATCTCGCGATTGAGAACTATGGCCGTTTTCTGAAGCGCTATGCCAAACAGATGGTTTCAGAAGAGCGCGCGCGTGTGGAACGTTTTGCTACCTCGATGCTGGATGGGATCGACCTGCGGGAGACCCTGCGCAACTGGCATCGCGGGGAGATCTTTGTACGCGAAAACGGCCGCTTTTCGGGCGACGTGGGAGGGCTGGTGCTGATTTTCGATGAAGATCGCGACGGCCGGTATACCTACCTGACCACCTGGCTGGGCGAGCATCAGAATGAATCGGACATGGCGTTTTACTCGACCCAGCCTTTCGAGCACCTGGTGGGTCCGGGCATCGGGCGAGCGGAATACGGAGGACTTCTGATGACGCTGCCTCCGCATCGTTTGTATGACGTCTGGCAGGACCCTGATTATGAGCTGGCCGAGAGCAAAGCGGAGCGCTTACTGATGGCGGGCCTGGATTACTCGCTCGAGCGGCACGTCGTCTACATTGCGGCTAAGCCGCCGCGCACGTTCTTGCGGCAGTATGCGGCTCGCGTGAACCGGAAGATCGTCTATGTGCCGCTGGGTCAGCTGTCACCGGCGAAGTTGAAGACTGTGCGCGTAGTTCATGTGCTCGATAGTCACGAACGGCGCAACGATGCCCGGCAATACGTTTGGTAAAAGCGCGCACGAGAATTTTCCGCTCCTGAGGCGACTGTATGGTCAAGCCGCAGCTCGCGTACGGAACGGAATCTCGTGTCTCAAGTCAGTGCAGGACCGTTATCTTCTTGGTCTCGCCGCAGACTGCTGCGGTGGGCAGCGTCGGTGACCAGTGCCCAGGCCTTGGGGGGCGCGGCGCGCCGGAGTGCGCCACGAGTGCCGGTGGGCGGGCCGAACGCTTCCATCGATGCGGCAAGCCGGACTTTCCTAGAAGACGTGCAGAAGCGTGCGGCGCAGTACTTCTGGCAGTGCGCCGATCACCAGACGGGTATCGTTCTCGACCGTGCACCGTTTGACGGGCTGCCTGCACAGCGAGATGTGGGGAGCACGGCGGCAACCGGGTTTGCGCTGGCAACGCTCGCCATCGCAGCGCAGCATGGCTGGGTGCCGCGTGAGCAGGTGCGCGCCCGGGTAGTGGCAACGCTCCGCTGGCACTGGCGACACGCTTTTCACGACCACGGCTTCTTCTATCACTTCATGGATGTGAAGAGCGGCGGACCGCGGCTGCAAAGCGAAATCTCGACCGTCGATACGGCGCTCTTTCTGTGCGGCATGCTGACGGCAGCCGGCTACTTTCATGGCGATCGGGAAATTGCAGCGCTCGCGAACCAGATTTTCGAACGCGTGGATTTTGCCTGGATGCTGAACGGGCATCCGATGCTGCTGGCGCACGGTACCCGGCCGGGAGCGGGATTTCTGCGGGCGCGCTGGGATAGCTACAGCGAAGCTTCGGTGCTCTATCTGCTGGCAATCGGTTCCCCGCACCATGCCATTCCGGCCGAGAGCTGGTATGGGTGGCACCGGCCGGAGGTGCACTTCGAAAAATGGAAGTTCGTCAGCGGGGGCCCCTTGTTTACCCATCAGTTCTCCCATGCCTTCGTCGACTTTCGCCATCAACGTGACGGCTATCCGTTTTACATCGACTATTTCGAAAATTCCGTGATCGCCACCTATGCCCATCGCGACTTTTGCCTTAGCTTGCGTGAGCAGCATGGCGATTTCGGTCCGGATATGTGGGGTGTAACAGCGTCGGACAGCCCGGTGGGATATGTGGCCTGGGGCGGGCCGCCCTATGATGGGCCGATCGACGGCACACTGGTGCCATGCGCGGCGGCAGGATCCCTGATGTTCGCTCACCAGATTTGCCTGCCGGTATTACGCGAGATGTATGGCCAGTTTGGCACCCGCATCTACGGCCCGTTTGGCTTCACCGACGCTTTCCATCCGACGGGTGCAGATGGCAAGTTGTGGGTGAACCCGGATGTGCTCGGCATCGATCTGGGCATTACCGCCCTGAGTATTGAAAACCTCCTGACGGGGAACGTGTGGCGGTGGTTTATGCGGAATCAGTACATCACTGCCGCTATGGAGCGTGTGGCATTTCGCTTGCAAACACCTGGAACGATTGGTGTGCGAGAAAGAGTTGCAGGGCATCAACCGGTATGAAATAATTACCTGTACTGGCCACGAGCCACGTAAAATTTTATCTTTTCGCTTCTAAACACCTTGTGATTCCACCGATGAAGAATTACATGGATCAAAGCACAGAAGCTTTGCTTCGCGAGATGGATGTCGTGGCGGAAGATCCTTTTCCGCGGGTGTTAGCCTTATTTGCTCTCGACCGGGAAGATGAACACTTTCCAGCCCAGGTAGTCAGCCGCGGCCATGGTGCATACCTGCTGCGAGTGGCGGAAGTGATGCAGCCAGGCCGGCGTCTGGTGATGGTCGACGGAGCTTTCCGGTTCGAAGTGGAAGTCACCGAGTGTTGTCCGGACCGGGAGCAGTGTGGCTATCGCCTGGGTTGCCAGATCCTCGGTTATCAGGTGGGCGCTGTGCGCCAGGAATGGCGGATGCCGGTAAACGCCGCCGCCAAAGTGAAGATTCTGCTGGCCGGGCAGAGTTATTCGGGCCGTGTTCGCGACTCCTCACCGTTTGGCTTGGGTGTGGAACTACCGGTGTGCCTGGAGCAGAATACCGCCATTGTGATTCGGACAAGTGACGGGTTGGGATACGGCGAAGTGCGCCACTGCCGGCCCCTGGAGAATGGTGCATTTTTCGCAGGCCTCTACTTGCGGGAGTATTTGCCGCATCCGGAGTCCACCTGGTCGCGGCGCGTCAGGATCATGAAAACGGCTCTCCATCGTCTCCGTGCCAGCTTGCGCTATCCGCTGGCAACTAAAATCTGAACGTCCATGACATTGGTGCCGGTCGGACCGGTATGGATCAGATCGCCCAGCGATTGAAAGAAGTGGTACGAATCGTTGTTGGCAAGAACCAGCGAAGGGTCGATGGAGATGTGGCGTGCTCGCGCCAGCGTGTCTTCATGGACGATCGCGCCGGCGGCATCGGTCGGACCGTCGATGCCATCTGTGCCAGCGCTCCAGAGTAGAAAATCTCCCAGGCCTTCCATCGCAATGGCAGCAGCCAGCGCAAACTCCTGATTCCGGCCACCGCTACCAGAGCCGCGCACCTGGACCGTGGTTTCACCGCCTGAGAGCACGCACAGAGGCTTTGGATTGCGTGCCAGGATATCGCGGACTTCGCATGCGTAGGCCGCAGCGCAATCCTTGGCCTCGCCTTGCATGACGGACTCCTTCCGGTGAACCTGATAACCCAGTTCCTCGGCCTTTCGCTGCGCAGCCTGGAGTGCTTGCCGATTGCTTCCAACCACCGCAAAAACACTGTTGGCGAGCACCGGATCACCAGCCTTCACGGTCTCAGGCTTGGCACCTGCAGCGCCGGCTTCCAAGTGTTGGCGAACGGCGGCCGGAACGGAGTCGCGACAGCCATAATCCGCAAGAACGGAAAGTGCCTCGGCATATGTGGTTTGGTCGGCTGTGGTCGGCCCGGAGCCGATGATTCCCGATGCATCGTTAACCACATCGGAAAGAGCAAGCGTCAAGATCGCGGCCGGATGGGCCAGCCGCGCCAGGTTGCCGCCCTTCAGCCGCGAAAGGTGCTTGCGGACCGCGTTCAATTGCCCGATGTTTGCGCCCGCCTGCAGCAGGAGTCGGGTAGTTTGTGCTTTTTCTTCCAAGGTGACGCCTGCAACCGGAGCCGGGAGGAGCGCAGATGCCCCGCCTGAAAGAGCCACCAGCAGCAGGTCGCGAGGTCGAAGTTCGCCTGCCAGTTGTTCGACCTCTGCCGCGCTGGCAAGTCCACTCTCGTCAGGAATGGGATGCGCCGCTGTTCTGGCGCGAATCCCCGGAGGAAGTTCGACTTCGGCGGCGTAGTGCGGCGACACCACCAGTCCCTTCCAGATCGTCTTGGCGGTTGCTTCGGCTGGGCTTGTCGCCGTACCGGCTCTCGAATGGCGCTCGACCGCGTTTCCTAACGCTGCCGCCATTGGTCTTGCGGCCTTACCAACGCTCAAAAGGAAAACGCGGTCGAATGGAAGAAGCGACAGCGGATGGTGGACGAAGTAATTGGCGACGCAATGCGCAGGTTCAACCCGCGCCAGTGCCGCCGCCCAGATTAGGCTGGCATGTTGCCTTAAGATGCGGGAAGAAGCCCCGCCGCTCACATGGTGTAAAAGAACTCTTCTGAGACAACCTTCCCGTTGTCTACCTTGTAAACGCCGATTTCCTGAAGGTGAAAACGTTTCGACTGGGGCTTGAACGTGACATCGTAGTCGAACTTAACAGCAAAATGCGCATTTGTGACAAGCGGGCCTTCAACTTTGGCCGAATGAACTTCATGATTGTCGATCCACCACTTGCCCTTCTGCCGCACACCATCAATCCCTTTTGTTTCCCGGCTTCCGCCACTCGGGGGAGGAAAGGCTTCCAGGCTGACAATGTCGGGAGAATACAGGGTCTCCATGGCTTCCTCGTTCTTCTGCTCTTTGCAGAGTTGGACTAGCTTATCGGCGATTTCTTGTGTGGTCATAGGTCAGTGCTTGAAGTTATCACACGATATGCTGTAGGGGTGGAAGGTGGTGAGTATTTTTGGCCGAAGTGCATTTGCAAGACGGCGAAACCCTGGAAAGTGCGCTGCGCCGGTTTAAGAGAAAGGTGCAGCAGGAAGATATCGTCAAGGAGATCAAACGGCACTCTTTTTATCTGAAGCCTGGTGAGAAGAGGCGCACGAAAGAGGCGTTAGCTAGAAAGCGCAATCGTAAGAAGCGTCCCCGCGAAGTGGAATAGGGTGAATTCTTCAGAGTGCCTGATATGTAAAGAAAAATGCCGGTAAGCTCGAAGGCTTACCGGCATTTCTAATTGGTGCGAGAAACTGAAGGGCTCTTATCGATCGGCGCGCGTACCGGCTTTGTCGTCGGCATCGTGGATGGCATCTTTTACGTCGCCATAGGCCTTCTCGACCTTCCCTTTTGCCTGATCCTTTAAGCCGTCCGCATGAGTCGAAGGGCTATTGGTCATCTTGCCCCACTGCTCCTTCGCCTTGCCTTTCAAGTCGTCAGCAGTTCCACTTACCTGGTCTTTGTTCATATGTGACCTCCACTCAATCAGACTTCACCAGCCTGAAAGAGTTTCAATTCAGTAAGCTAATCACCCATGGAGGCGACTTCTTCCTCTTCTTTCGCATCCACGTGGTTGAATGCGGAAAGCGGAGGAGCAGGAAGCTTCGCTCCACTATTCAGTAGCCCATCGAGAGAAACAAAGCCCGCTTGCGGCTTTTCGCCCAAAATGTGTTCGCGGTACAGGCGTTCCATCTTTGCGTCTTCCGACTTCTTGCGCAGCGCCTCGTCCCGGGCTCGGGCTTTCTCCTCGCGAGCCGTTTTCGCAATACCCATGTCATCCAGGTCGTGTTGCCGATCCGCATCGACGTGCTCCTGCACAAGCACCAGGTTGTGATCTTTCGAGGTCAGCGGAACAGCCTTGTTACCAGCAAAGATCTCGTGACGACCCTTATCGGCGTACCACTTGGTAAGCGTGGCGGTCATGTGCATCTTCTCGATAATGTTGCGCCAGCCGACGCCGGTGTTGTACGCACAGAACGAGATCTCGCCCTCCTGCGTTGCGTACGGAATGATGCACTGCTCGGTCCGCCGAAAATCGTAGTTGAAGAGATCCTGGAACCACATGCCGGCAATGAAAAGAAAGTTCCAGCGATCGGAGCGACGCTGGTCGATATCGGCACGGGTCCGATCGCCGGTCACCCTGCCATAGCCACCTGTCTGCGCCGTCTTGGACATGCCAAAGCACTTGTCAAACTTGGCCATCAGGTCGCTGAGTTTGAAGTGAGTGGGCGCGGCAAACGGCTTGTAGTTACGAAGCAGCGCAAGCGTAACGCCAATCACCGATAGCAGCCGGCCGCGAGCGGCATCATTGATGCGCGCGATATCTTTTGCCAGTTGATCGGCGTTCAGGAACGCGGTAACCGGCACATGCTCTTTCGTTTCCTTGTCGCACATTACAGCCATGCCGATACCGCAGTTCGGGTGGCAGCCGCAGCTGAGTTGTCCCCAATCCGCCGAGGGACCGTGCACCAGATCGGCGAAATCGGAGAAGGTGCTCATGAAGCTGATAGGAAACCAGTCGCGTACGGGCTCCCCGATTCCCGTTTGATTCTTCACATCATGCGCCAGATGAGAAAGCGTGTAGCGCTGGGCATGGCGGCGATCATCCGTCACGGCTTCATCGCGACCTGTAAAAGACACGGGCTGAAAAGAAAGAAACGGAATCTTCTTGGGATTGTCCAACGCGAACTGAACTACGCGGCCTACCTGCTCGTTGTTGACGCCGTTAATGATCGTGATGACGGGGACGATATCGACGCCATTGCTCCATAGATTCTCGATGGCGCGCAGCTTGACATCAAAGAGGTTCCCGACGGCGCGGTGCGAATTGGCGGCGTTGCCGATACCGTCAAATTGCAGATAAGCGTAGCGCAGGCCGGCCTCGGAAGCTTCCTTGCAGAACTCGGGGCGCTTGGCAAACTCGATCCCGTTCGTAGCTGCCTGAACGCTGTTGAACCCGACTTTACGGGCATAGCGGACCGCATCCAGGAAGTAGGGCGAGAGAGTCGGCTCACCTCCCGAGAATTGGACCGACATCTGGCGGCGGGGCTTGATGGAAATCGCGTTGTCCAACAGCTGGCGGATATCGTCCCACGTCAACTCATGTACAAAGCCCACCTGATTGGCATCCATGAAGCACGGATCGCACATCATGTTGCAGCGATTCGTCAGGTCAATCGTCAATACGGAACCGCGGCCGTGCGTAATTGTGCTGGTGCCGTGATTGTGAAGCGTCGCATCGCTGTGTGCGCGTATGTCGCGTCCCGGGAACACGTCTTCCAGGTGCTTCGAGAAGGCCGTGTCAATCGACATCAGATCTTCGAATTCACCATGGATCGAACAGCTCTTCACCATCAGGATCTTGCCGTCGCGCTCTATGATGCGAGCCTTGATCTCACCGACAGGCTGGTTGAGCAGGATCTTGTAATCCACCTCGCCGTCAACAATACGCTGGCGAATCTCCGGGATACAACGCGGGCACAACGAGTCAGTTTCGCGCGGCCATCCAAGCGGGGGCTTGGTCTTCTGATAACTCTTCAACAGGGGCTTCTCAGACCACTTCGGAGTGAAAGAAGGGTTCTGATTCACCTGGTTCAGTCGATCGAAAACCTGCCAGGCGGCATTAGCGCCAGCGGCTACAGCTTTTTCTATGTATTTGATCGGTTTAGGCATGCGCGAGAAAAGCTAACAATATCCCTAGAGTATAGGGAAATCAGCGGCTGACGTAGAGGAAAGCATCGAATGGCAAGGGGGGCGGTGCAAATGGGGATTTACGGACTCGAACAGCATGGAGAAATCTCTGGATTCTGAGTGCAATCAAGTACTTAGACGATCCGGTAGCCTTGCGTGGTGTGCTCCAATTCGAGTGTCGCTTCGAATAGATCAGAGAGCGCGGAGGAGGTCAACACGCACTCTTTCGGGCCATCGGCAATCACCCGACCGGCCTTGAGAAAAACGACCCGATTGATCTCGGGGATCAGTTCTTCCAGATGATGCGTCACCAGCAGCAGCGAGTGGCCACTCTGCGCAAGCTGCCGCAGGGTGGAGTAGAACAAGCGCTGCGCGGCAATATCAAGGCCGGTTGTGGGTTCGTCCAGCACCAGCGTCGAAGGACGATGAATCAGGGCGCGCGCGATCAGGAGCCGGCGGAGTTCGCCCGTGGACAGTTCGTCGGTCCATCGATCACTCAAGTGGAGTGCGCCCAACCATGCGAGCACGGTGCGGGTACGATGCACCTGCTCGGGCGTGGGAACGACACGGGGCGGCAGGCCCAGACTGCCGAAAAAGCCGGAAGCGACGAGTTCAAATCCAGTGATGTCGCGGCTCAGGTGGGCCGTAAGGTCGCCGGCCACCAGACCCAGATGGCGGCGCAGATCAAAGATGTTCCAATGCTCCTCGCCGCGGATGCGGAGATGCATGCCGGGCAGACGGAGAGGGTAACATTCGCGCGCCAGCAGCTTCAGCAGAGTGCTCTTGCCGCAGCCGTTCGGGCCAAGGATAGCCACGTGCTCGCCTTCGGTAATCTGAAGGGAGAGACCGTCGAGCGCAAGGCGTGAACCGCGCCGGACACTGACGTTCGCAAGATCGAGCAGGAGCATGAAGAAGGGCTTGAAGCCATTATGAATAGTTAGTGATTGACCTAAGTGTCAACCTTGTTCATACTGGCTTACGATGGCGGCCGCGAAGCACTCTCTGGACCTGCTCTTTCAGGCGCTATCCGATGCAACACGCCGCCACGTTGTGCATCGCTTGAGTCGAAGCCCTGCGACGGTGAGTGAACTGGCACGGCCATTCTCCCTGGCGCTTCCATCCTTCATGCAACATCTGCGGATGCTGGAGCGCAGCGGGCTGGTGCGGTCCAGGAAGGTGGGCCGGGTGAGGACATACCGGCTGGTGCCGAAACGTCTGCGTGTGGCCGAAGACTGGATCGCACAGCAGCGAGCGATATGGGAGAAGCGGTTCGGGGCTTTGGACAGTGACGTCTCCAAAACCTCACAGGACGGCATCGATTCCGCTGCATAGCAGTGCCGCGGAAAGCCCGCACCACGTGAACCCCACGCCACGCGAAGCCAGGACCACGCGAACCCCATCGCTCTTTTAGACACATCCACTACACTGGCTGATCATGCCTTCTATTCACCGGCGCGACTTACTTGGGGCAGGCGTGGCTCTGGCAGCGAGCAGCGGACTTCTGGCTGCAAAAGCATCGGCCAAAGCTCCCGTGGTAATTTCGAGCGCCAATGGTCTCGCGGCGTGCGCGAAGGCTATGGAGATGCTGGGCAAGGGTGCCGATACGCTCGACGCGGTCATTGCAGGCGTCAATATTGTCGAGCTTGATCCGAACGATACCTCGGTTGGCTATGGCGGGCTGCCCAATGAAGAGGGCACGGTCGAGCTGGATGCGAGCGTCATGCATGGTCCGTCCCGCCGGTGTGGTTCCGTGGCGGCGATACGCGGCATCAAGACGCCTTCAAAGATTGCCAAGCTCGTCATGGAGCAAACGACCCACGTGATGATCGTGGGCGAAGGGGCATCGCGATTTGCCGAAGCGCACGGTTACAAGCTGGAAGATCTGATGACGGAGAAGTCGCGGACAGCCTGGCTGGTGTGGAAGGAGTCGCTGCGAACTCCGGATGCTTTTAATAACTGGACGCCGATGGATCAGAATCTGCGGTCGGAGAATGTCGCGCCGGTAGACCGGCTGCAGCAGGCATTCCCTACGCTGGATCGCAAGACACTGGCCTGGGCGTGGCAGATGGCCACGCAGCCGACGTACGGCACCATCAATTGTCTGGCACTCAATGCGCAAGGCGAGATGTCAGGCGTTACCACTACCAGCGGATTGGCATGGAAGATCCCCGGCCGCGTTGGGGATTCGCCTGTCATCGGTGCGGGTCTATATGTGGACGGAGATGTAGGCGGCGCCGGCTCTACCGGCATGGGCGAAGAAAATATACGCGTTGCGGGCGCCCACACGATCGTCGAGAATATGCGCCGTGGCATGTCGCCAAAGGACGCCATTCTCGACGCGCTGAAGCGGGTTTCCCGTAACTACAAGGACGACAAAAAGGTGCTGGGCAAGTTGGACCTGGAGTTTTATGCGCTCCGCAAAGACGGTGAGCACGCCGGTGGATCGCTGTGGAATGGCCATCGCGGATACCGGCAGTATTCGGTGAATGATGGAGGCGAAAGCCGCCACCAGCCATGCGTCTTCCTCTATGAGGCAGGCGCCTAGCGGTAGGTGAGCGGGGTACCGTCGCCCGGTGTTATGGTGAGGTGTGCCGGCGCAGCCTCTGCATGTTCAGCTACCGCAGTACGAAGGGCCGCTTGACCTGCTGCTTGATCTCATACGCAAGCACGAGATCGACATCTACGATATCCCGATTGCGGCCATTACCGCCCAATATCTCGTTTACATGCAGCAGGCGGTAGATCTCGATATCGAACTCGGTTCAGAGTTCGTCTTCATGGCAGCAACGCTCATCCAGATCAAGAGCAGGATGCTGTTGCCCCACGATCCGGAGTTGAGCCTGATCTCGCCTGAGGAGGATCCGCGCCAGGAGTTGGTGGAGCGCCTGCTTCAACACCAGCGCTTTAAGAATGCAGCGGAAATGCTGCAACAGAAGCGCCTGGTGGAGGAGGCTACCTGGTCCCATCCGCAAATAGAGCAGTTCGCTGACGAAGGCGGTCCGGCGCTCTCCGTCACCATCTTTGAGTTGGTTCGGACTCTGCAGACGGTACTTGAACGCGCCAAGACGCGTCCGATGTTCGAGGTTGACGCCGACGATACCAGCGTGCCGGAGATGATGCATTTTGTCAGTTCGCGCCTGCGACGTTTGCGCGATGCGACAGCGCTTTCGGCAAACGAGTTGTTTGAGTCGCAGCATACTGAGCGCGCCATCATCTGTTTGTTTCTGGCGATACTGGAGTTGGTGAAGCGGCGTGGCGTTGCCCTGAGCCAGAAAGAAGCGTTTGGCGATATCGCGATTGAGCGGGGTCCCGCGTTCGAAGAGATGCTGGACCTGATACGGGACAATCGGGGCGAACTAGCTGCCGTAGAGAGCGAGTATCACTAATAGCGAGTATCACGGATAACGGAGCATTGCCCTTTAGCAGCCAGTAAACATGTCAGAGGATGTAAGCCGCGTGAGCGGCATCGATCTAGAGCAAGGGATAGACGAGAGTGACGCTGAGCCACTGCCAGCGGCCAGCGCAGCACATGAATCCCATCATGAAGATGCTTTTCCTGTTGACAGCCTGAAAGCGGTGGTGGAAGCGGCCATTTATATCACGGATGAACCGCTGACCACCGACCAGATTGCGTCGGCAACCAGCCAGTCGCCCATGCTGATCCAGCAGATCCTCAATGAGTTGGTAGAGGAATACAAAGCGCCGTCGCGCGGGATTGCGATACGTGAGATTGCGGGCGGCTACAAAATGTCGACCAAGCCTGAATTTCATGATCCGGTGCGGCAGTTTGTCCGGAATCTTCAGCCGCCATTGAAGCTTTCATTGCCGGCATTGGAGACACTGGCTGTCGTTGCATATCGTCAGCCGATTACCGGCCCCGAGATTCTGGAGATCCGCGGCGTACAGGGCGCAGGAGTTCTGAAAACGCTGCTCGATCGCAAACTGATCGCGAGCGCCGGCCGGAAGAATGTGCTGGGCAAGCCCATGCAATACAGAACAACGAAGGAGTTTTTGGTGCAGTTCGGATTGAACTCAGTCTCCGAGCTGCCCACGTTAAAAGAGTTTGAAGAGCTGGGGCGATTGGCACTGGGCGAGGACGATATGGAAGAGGTGAGTGTGCCCGAGCAGAGCGGGCAGGCGCAGGTGCGGTTGGACGAGAACGTATCGGACGAGACTCTAATCGATACGAAGCTCGTGGCGGAAGAGGAGCGAGACCGTGCAGCGGACTGAGGAGAGACTTCAAAAGCTGCTCGCGCACGCTGGCATCGCGAGCCGGCGCAAGGCCGAGGAATTGATCCTGGCCGGACGCGTGTCCGTTAACGGCGCCACGGTCACGGAATTAGGCACAAAAGCGGACTGGTCTGTTGATCAGATCAAAGTCGATGGGCAGATAATAAGCCGTCCGAAGCACTACACCTACCTGGCATTCCATAAGCCGAAGAATGTAGTCAGTACAGTTCACGATCCGCAAGGACGCGAGACTGTATTGTCGTTTTTTAAAGGCTTCAAAGAACGCATTTATCCCGTCGGACGGCTGGATTACGCAAGTGAAGGTTTACTGCTGCTTACCAATGACGGGGAATTTGCAAATCGCCTGTTAAGTCCCTCCAGTCACATCATCAAGACGTATCTCGCCAAGGCCACGGGCTCCCTCGATGACGCGCAAGAGGAGGAGTTCCGTGCGGGCATACCGATGCATGGCAAGCGTACCGCCCCGGCTGGTTTGAAGCTGATTCGTCCGGGCCAGAACCCCTGGTATGAAGTTCGTTTGGTAGAAGGCCGGCAAAACCAGATTCGCATCATGTTCAAGCACTTCGGCCTGCTCGTAGAGAAGCTGAAGCGCGTCAAAGTTGCATTCCTGGAGATCGGCGATCTAAAGGCCGGAGACTACCGCACGCTGACCCGCACGGAACTGGCGCACTTTCAGAAGTTACTCGGCCTGGGGGAATTGGATTCGGGAGAGATGGCCGCCTCGGCTGCTGTGCGAAGTATTGTTCGGAGCGGAACTAACTCGGCACCGGGCGACCGTAAGACGCCGCGGAGTAAGTTCAGTAAGAGTCCGAGCAGGAGAGCAAGCGAGGATAGCCGCGCAACTGTAAGTAGACCGCGCAAGTTACCTCCTGAGACCGGGACCGGCGGTGACCCCGAGCGGCGCGGCGCAGAGCGTCCAGATCGGACACGTTGGACTAGCCCGGAGCCTCGTAGATCGGTGCGGCCTCCCTATCGTAATGAGGATCGGCCGATGCGCGGTACTGCGGATGCGCCGCAGCGCCGAACTGCTAACCGCTCGCCACGGCAGACTCCCGATAGAGCTGCGCGGCGCGGCCCGGCTGGTTCCGATCGAGCTGGTACAAACCGCGATCGTTCCGAGCGGCCAGAGCGCCTAGGATCGGTGCGGCCTCCCTATCGTAATGAGGATCGGCCCATGCGCCGTACTGCGGATGCCCCGCCGCGCCGAAGTGCGAACCGCCCGCCACAGCAAACTCCCGATAGACCTGCGCGGCGTGGCCCGACTGGTTCCGATCGGGCCGGTTTCAATCGACCTGGTTTAAATCAGTCTGGTTTAAATCAATCTGGTTCCAATCAAGCTCGTTCTGATCGGCCGGAGCGCCGCGGCTCCGGGCGGCAGGATCGTGCCGCGCCAGGTAAGAAGCGCGGTTTCGATAATAGAGACAGAAAGGGAAGTCGCCATGATGAGTGACGAGGAAATTTCGGCGGCGCTCAAAGAGGTCAAGACGATCGCTGTCGTCGGGCTCTCGAGTAAGCCGAACCGGGCCAGCTTTGGCGTCGCTCGCTTCTTGCAGCGGCAGGGATATCGCATCATCCCAGTCAATCCGCAGGAGACCGAAGTTCTGGGTGAGAAAGCATATCCCAGCTTGAGCGAAGTCCCGGAACACGTCGATCTGGCGGATATCTTTCGCCGATCGGAGGAAGTCGAAGCTCTGGTAGACGAGGCGGCGGGCAAGGGTATTCGCTATTTCTGGATGCAGGAGAACGTCGAGAATCAGGCAGCGGCAGAGAAAGCCGAACGATTAGGCATGGGCGTTGTGATGAACCGCTGCATCCTCAAAGAACTGGCCCGATTAACCGGTCGATAACGGGCGAACAACTCTGTCTCGCGTGGGGCAATGCGGAGTAGGGTGGCGCTATGCGGCCTTCGTGCTGGCTGCTTTGCTGGCGCTTACCGGTTGCGATCTCAACTCGTCGGACGCACAGTCTCCGGCGTACGTAGCTCCGGCACAGCTAAATCTCCGCCGGGAGATATCCGCCAATAGCGCTTCCAGCGTAGTGCTGAAGCATGGCGATCGCGTCAACATTCTCGATGTGAAGCGCAAGTATGTTCTCATTCGCGCTGCAAGCGGATCGCAAGGCTGGGTAGATTCGGCGCAACTGCTGAGTGAAGAACAGATGAAAACGCTGCGCGAGGCGACACGCCGGGCTTCCACCATGCCCTCGGCCGGAAAGGCCACAGTATATGAAGCTCTGAATATCCATATTGCGCCGCAGCGGCAATCGCCCTCGCTCGCTCAGATAGCCGAGGCGGAACCGGTTGATGTGCTTTCACATACTCTGGCGGCACGGGACAACGCGCCGGCAAAAAACGACGAACTGCTCAAGAGCCGACCGGTGCCGGCTCCGCGGCACAATCGTGGGCATACGACTCGCTCGAGTCGGCTTCCGCCTTTGCCTGCTCCGCCCAAAGCTCCCGCGAACTGGCAGGAGCTTTCAGCCGAGCGTGTTGGCGCCGAGAGCATAGCGCAGGCCAAGGCGCACCGGGACAGCGACGCTGCCAATCGCAAAGCAGAAGAGGCGCGCAAACCGGTTGTCAGTGAAGATTGGTCTCTGGTGCGCACGCGCAGCGGACAGATTGGGTGGGTCCTGTCCCGCAACCTGGTCATGTCTATCCCCGACGAAGTGGCACAATATGCGGGCGGACGGCGTATCACGTCCTACTTCGATCTGGGAGCCGTGCAGGATGTCGAGAAAGGCGAGAAGCACAACTGGCTCTGGACAACCAATGGAGTGGGCAGTCCCTACGACTTTGAAGCGTGGCGTGTGTTTCTGTGGAACAAGCGCAAACATCGTTACGAGACCAGCTATCGGCAGCGCGATGTGGAAGGTTATCTCCCTGTGATTGTCGATCCACGTGACCAGGCGGTCTTCGGCCGTACCTTTCACATCGTGACCAAAGATGATGATGGCAAGTTCAAACGCCGCGACTATGTCTTTGACGGAACTTTAGTTCATTTAACTGGCACGCAGGATTACAACCCCAAATCAACAGACGCAAAAACGGAATCGGGAGTGGATGCCGACAAGTTGAAGAGTAAGATGCCTCCTCCAAACTGGTTTGCCCGGCAATGGGGGCGCCTGCGCGAAAGCTTCGGCGGAACGTAAAACGTTATTGCGTTACACTCGGTCTGTTGTGCGGCGCTGCGTAGCCATCTTTGTCGTTTTGGCGTTTCAATGGCTGCTCGTTATGCCTGCTTATTCGGCATCGGGTGCAGGCGTTATGCCGGCCTGCTGTCGCAAGGACGGCAAGCATCATTGCTCCAGGGTCGGCACCGCTTTCCATTCGTCGAATGCAGATGGATTTGATGCACAAGCACTGAACTCGCCACCGTCGCTGGCGGAGGTTGGTGTGAAGTGCCCTCGTCTTCCGAAGGCGGCGTCTGCAGCTCAACTCGAGACATTCACACCGACGATCAATCGCGCGAAACTTACGCATCAGGCGGGCCGGTCCGCTACTGTCTTCGAGAAACAAACACTCCGTCGAACTTTCGCCTGCGCTGCGAATTCGAAGCGTGGACCACCTGCTCCCGTCCTCTCCTAAAACACTTTTTTAGAGATTCGCGAGCTGGGCGATTTGTGCGCCTTCGCTCAGGGACAGGTAGGTGTGTGTATGCAAAGACCAGTTAGTAGATATGCGCAAGTTGCATTACTTACTGTCATATCGTCTTGTTCACTTGTAAGGGCTGTTGTCTTGAATTCGGTGCGCGGGACGGTACAGGATCCCGATCATCGCCCGATTGCAGGTGCGCTTGTTACGGTGAAAGCCAGGAACTCGGATTATTCCCAAACCTTGACTTCCGCGCGCGATGGCAGCTTCGAACTGGCCACCTTGCCGTCGGGAGAATATCGCGTGACTGTGAAACAGCCGGGTTTCGAGACCTCCGAACAGCCGGTCGTGATTTCTTCAAGAGAAGCACCCGTGCTGCACTTTCAGATGACGATCGGATCAACGTCCCAGGTGATGAACGTCGAAGATCGAGCCCTGGCTGTGAACCCGGAAACGGCGACGCCGGCCACGATCATTAGCCGGAAGGAGATCCGGGAGACACCGGGCGCGGACCTCAGCAATAGTCTGAACATGATCACTGACTATGTGCCGGGGGCGTGGGTGACGCACGACCAGTTACATATACGCGGGGGACACCAGGTGACGTGGGCCATCGATGGCGTACCTATTCCCAACACGAACATCGCAAGTAACGTGGGTCCGCAAATCGATCCGAAAGACATCGACTATCTTGAGGCCGACCGCGGCGGCTACTCGTCGGCCTACGGCGATCGCACGTACGGCGTCTTCAATGTTGTGCCTCGCACCGGTTTTGAGCGAAATAATGAAGGCGAGGTCTATTCGACTTTCGGTTCGTTTCGTCAGACGAACGATCAAGTAAACTTCGGTAGCCACTCCGAGAAGTTTGCGTATTTTGCCAGCGCGAATGGGAATCGCAGTGATTACGGCTTGTCCACCCCGGGTCCGGATGTTTCGCATGACCGCGTCTGGGGGCTGGGCGGACTGGCTACTCTGCTGTATCAACCGTCCCCGCACGATCAGTTGCGATTTGTGACAACCCTGCGGCGGGACGACTATCAAATTCCAAATGATTTGTTGAGCGGGGCAGCGGAGAATCGCGACAATGAACGCGAGCGAGACGTGGTAGCCAGTTTTTCGTGGGTTCACACATTCAGTCCCCGTGTGGTTCTTACAACGTCGCCTTTCTATCATTTCAACCGCGCCAATTACGACGGTGATCCAAACGACGCACCCATCAGTACGACCCAGCATCGTGACTCGCAGTATGCGGGAGCGCAAGTAAGCCTCTCGGCAGTGAGTGGCAGACATAACTTCGTGGCGGGCTTGTACGGCTTCGGGCAGCACGACACGGAATCCATCACCTTGCTCTCGGATACGGTTTCCGGCAACAGCTTTCATCAATCGAATCCAACCACCGGACAGCTTGAGTCCACGTTTGTCGAGGACCAGTTCAAAGCCTTGCCATGGTTGACGCTCGTCGGCGGCTTACGACTGACTCACTTTGGAGGTGCCATCTCAGAGAATGCGGTCGATCCTCGACTGGGCGGCACGATTCGCATTCCACGCTTGAACTGGGTGGTGCGCAGCTTCTGGGGAGAGTATTATCAGGCACCTCCACTCTCGACGGTGAGCGGGCCCCTGCTTCAGTATGCGTTGGTGCAAGGGTTGGGCTTTTCTGCGCTCAAAGGGGAGCGCGACCAGGAGCATCAGTTCGGCCTGACGATTCCGCTACGTGGCTGGTCTCTTGACACGAACAATTACCACCAGCGGGCCCATAATTATTTCGATCACAATGCCATTGGCAATTCGAATATCTTCTTTCCGCTGACGATCGACCGGGCACGGCTCTATGGTTGGGAAGTAGCGCTTCGTTCGCCTCAGCTATTCCGCCGTGCCGAGCTGTATGTTACTTACGCCAACGCGCATGCGGAAGGCGCCGGGGCTATCACGGGAGGTTTGACCGATTTCTCCGGGCCGGCGAGCGGTTATTTCCTTCTCGACCACGATCAGCGGCATACGTTCCATCTAGGTGTTAATTCAAGTCTGCCGTATCGGATGACGGTTGGAACTAACTTATACTACGGGTCCGGCTTTACCGATTCCTCGCTTGACTATCCGGGTCATCTTTCCGGACACACCACATTTGATATCTCGCTTGGTAAGTCATTCGCAGAACGCTTTACGATCTCAGTTACGGCTTTGAACCTGATGAATCGACGATTCCTGCTTGATAACAGCACTACCTTCGGCGGAACGCACTACGCGGACCCGCGGCAGATTTACGCCCAGCTTCGTTGGCGTTTCCACTACTAGACTTCCTGGATTTTTCCGGACATCTCCACCCGATCCATCGCCAGAAACTGGCGAACATGCGGGTGATCGCTCTCTGCCAAGTCCTTCACGGGGCCAAAGTATATGGCTTCTCCCTGGTAGAGAAACACGACAAGATCTGCCACTTTACGCATCAGATCCAGATCGTGAGTTACAACCACCGATGTCAGGTGCAGGCGATCCTTCAGCTTCAGCATCAAGTTGCCAAGATCGTCCGACATGATCGGATCGACCATGGTTGTGGGCTCGTCGTACAAAATGCATTCGGGCTGGGCAGCCAGCGCGCGGGCGATCGCGACGGCACGCTTATAACCTGTTGAGAGATCGTTGGGCAGAGAGTCTTTGAACTCTTCCAAATCGACCATCCGCAGCAAGCCATCTACAACCTCTTCTTTGTTTTCGGCGTTGTAGTCTTCCCGGAGTTCCAGCGAGAAAAGGATGTTCTCGCCCACCGTCATCGAGTCAAACAGCGCGCCGGACTGAAATACCATCGTGACTTTGCGGCGAATCTCCCGCAGTTCGGGCTCTGCCATCTGCGTGATATCGCGTCGGGCCACGCAGATGGAACCTGAATCAGGCTTGAGGAAACCCATGATATGGCTGAGAGTGACCGATTTCCCGACGCCGCTCCGCCCGATAATGGCCAGCGTCTGACCGGCGTCCACGTGGAAGCTGACGTCCTTGAGAACCGGTTGTGAGAAAGTCTTGTTGACGTTCTTAAACTCGATGTAAGGAGCAACGCCGTTCGCTTCTACCGAGTCTGCCACGCGCGCCACTCCTCCGGTGTGTTCACATTTACGAGTCTATCGGGCAGGTCGACGAAGTCGGTATGGAGCAGCGAAAGGAACCGAAGGGCGCGACGCTCACCATTGTCCAGACATTGGCTGACGGTCGATAGTGTCTCGCGGCGATATGCTGCACATAAGGGATGAACGGCCCCTGCCACGTCGCGGCAGACCACGGCGCCGGCATCTGTGCCGCTCGCCTGTTCCAACAACTGACGGAGCACACCGGTGGTTAAGCCAGGCAGATCGCAGGAGACAATGACATTCCAATCGGCCGCTTGTGCGCTCGTCAGCGCTGCCTCGATCCCGGCTAATGGTCCTTCGCCCGCCCGCCGGTCCGTCACACAGGCGAACTCCGGGAACAAGCGACCGTAAAGATCGGGAGAGCCCACCAGAGTAACGCTACCGGCGGCCTGCTCCACCACGCTTGCGATCTTCAAAACCAGCGGCCTGCCTGCCGGATCGGGCAGTAATGCCTTGTTAAAACCCATGCGCGTGCTGCGGCCACCCGTCAATATGAAACCGGCCGATGTCATGTCCTGAATCAGCAGGAAACGCTAAACGATCACCCGGCTGATCTGGGTCAACGGAAAGATTTCCTGCGTTTGTGCCAGGTTTGCGAGCGTGATGCCGGGCAAGCGCGTGGATGCTGTGCCGGCGGCCACACCCCAGCGCAGAGCCTCGCCAAACGACTCGCCTTTATGCAAAGCCCAAACGATCGCTGCCGACATCGAATCCCCTGCACCGATCGGGCTGAAGGCTTCGACCGGCGGAGGCATTACTTCGAGGATGCCTTCCGTAGGGGTCGAAGCAATGGCGCCCCGGCTGCCCAGCGATAGCACCACCGATTGCGGACCCAGTTGTCTGATCCGGACTACCGCGTCAATCAGTTGGGAGCGGGTGATCAGCGCTTTGTTCAGCAGCCGCTCGGCTTCCGATTGGTTCGGTTTCACGATGGTCGGCTTTGCTTCTAAGGCATGCAGCAAGGCGTCCCCATCGGTATCGACCAACGTCTGGACATTGTGAGAGGTAGCGAGACGAATCAGATTCGCATAGAGCTTACTATCTACTTCCGGCGGAATACTTCCGCATAACATCAACCAGGAAAAGTTTGGCAGCAGGTTCGCAACGGCTCTTGTGATCCTGGCAATTTCGTACTTACTAATTACCGGGCCTTTCTCATTCAGTTTTACGGAAAGGCCTTGCTGGTCGGAGATAGTAAGATTCGTGCGGATGCTGTTCCGTATCTTGACGATTTCTTTTGTAAATGTGTCGTGCGCGAGCTTCTCTTCAAACTTGCGGCCTGCCTCTCGACCGGAGGTAGTGATGGCCGTATTGTCCTGTCCAAAACTGACCAGGACCCGCGACGCATTTATGCCGCGTCCTCCCGCCGCCTCGGTTGTGCTTTGAATATAGCCGCGATCTTCAAATACAAGACGATCGACAATCACAATCCGGTCCAGCGCAGGATTGAGAGTCAAGGTGAGGATCGGTTTACTCATCAAGCCCGGATTCAAGGTTAGCAGGGGAAGGGGAGGGCCTAAATCGAACGCGAAGACGAGAAGAAGCGTGCGCCAAGCAGGCCGCCGAGCCCGGGAAGCATCGTCACGAAAAGAAATAGCAGCGGAATGCGGGACAGTACGTTCATTATCAGCTCGTGCTGGGTAGAGGGCATCTGAGGAACCGCCGGACCACGGCTCGCCCAGGCCGCTCTCAGTTGTGCCCACCCGTCAGGGCTCGATAACACGATCGCGTAAAAACACAGAAGGATGAGCAGAATGAGAAAGAGCCAGAAACCGGTCATCCAACCCAGGTAGGCGCCGGCCCCGGGCGTCAGTTTCCCGCGAAACGGAGCCCGGTAGATGCGAACCGCGGCGGCGCCCGCGATGCATAAATAAATCGGAAACAAGGGCACGGCGATCAGCGCTACCAGCGGAGAGGTGACTAAGACTGCACCGGCCACCAGCAGAGTGACAATCACCGCGCGCGAGTTGCGGAAGGTAATGGGTTTGCTTACACCCGCTGGCTCAGCGGTACTTTCGCTTGCAACGACGCCCTTTGGGGTGCGGAAGGATCCAGCCGCCTCCGCTTCGCTCGCCACTTCTTCTATCCGTTCGCGGTCGGCCTCAAAAAGAGGCCGGCCGCACTTGTGGCAGAACCGCGCGTCATCCGGCGGTAAAGCACCACAGCTGCAAGGCTCCTGCACCCCTTCATTTTAAAGCGTGTTTGTAGAATTACCGTTTGAACCAGCCTCTTCGAAAGCCGCCTGCTACCACCGGCAGTGATGTGAACCAGGACAAAACAAACGACTCCGAGCCCCGGAAGGTTTTGATCGTGTGTCCTCCGGGGCACTACGTTCTGCGAAATTTCTCGTCCCTTCCGTCGTCCTGCCGCGTCGTGGTGAGCCAGCAGCTGGAGGAGATCCACACGCAAGCAACCGATGCGAGCGTCATGTTGTATTCCGGATTGACCGGAAAAACAGCACCGATCGCAGATCTGTTTCCGCTGCTTACTCGCCTGGAGTGGATCCATTCGCTGTCTGCCGGAGTCGAACGTGTCCTGACCCCCGAACTGCGAGACTCTTCTGTCATCCTGACCAACGCCCGGGGCGTATTCAAGCGTCCTCTGGCTGAATTTGCAGTGCTGGCGGCGTTGTATTTCTACAAGCGCGTGCGCCGTCTGATCGACAGTCAACGCGCGCGGCGCTGGGATGATTTCAGTGTCAACATGCTGGTGGACCGCACGGCCGTTATCGTCGGATACGGCGAGATCGGGCGCGAGTGCGCCTTGCTGCTGAAGGCGATGGGCATGAGAATACACGCCCTTCGGCGTCGGCCGGAGCGTTCCGCCCAGGACTCGCTGGTCGAGCGGTCCTTTGCGCCCTCCCAACTGCACCAGGTGCTTCCAAACGCGGACCTGGTGGTTGCCGCCGCGCCTCTCACGCCTGAAACCCACCATCTGCTCAACGACCAGGCGCTGGCCGCTATGCGCTCGGATGCCATCCTGGTGAATGTGGGACGTGGCCCGGTGGTGGACGAGCAGGCACTGATTCGCGCTCTGGAAAAAGGGACGATTGCCGGGGCAGCGCTGGACGTCTTCGAACATGAACCGCTGGCGCCCGATTCGCCCCTGTGGGCCATGGAAAATGTATTGATTTCCCCGCACTGCACCGATCGCACCTCCGATCCGGATTGGCTCGATTTGAGCGCACAACTGTTTGTCCGTAACCTGGAACGCTTCGAGCGCGGAGAGGAGCTGGAAAACATTGTCGACAAGCACGCTGGCTACTGAATCTGCTGCGGATCAGGTGACGGCAGACCATGTCCGGGCGGCGGGGCGGCGAATCGCCTCTTACGCGCATCACACGCCCGTTATGACCTCGCGCCTGTTCGACCAGGCAGCCGGATCCCAAGTCTTTTTCAAATGCGAGAACTTGCAACGCGGTGGTGCATTCAAGATTCGCGGCGCAGCGAATCTGATGCTCTCGCTCACGGCGGAAGAGCGCGCGCGAGGCGTGGTCGCCATGTCGTCAGGCAATCACGCTCAGGCCGTGGCCATCATGGCGAAGCTGCTCCATATACAAGCGACGATTGTGATGCCCGCCGACGCACCAGCCAGCAAGCTGGGGGCCACGCGCGCCTATGGGCCCGAGATCGTGCTGTTTGATCGCCAGCTTCAAAATCGCGAGGAACTCGCGCGCGAGATTCTGGTGCGCACCGGTGCGGTCTGGGTCCCGCCCTACGATCACCCCGCCATCGTAGCGGGCGCAGGCACGGCCGCTATGGAGCTGCTGGCCGACACGGGCGAGGAGTCTTTGGACGCCATTGTGGTACCGACCGGTGGGGGCGGCCTGTTGTCGGGCACGGCAGTGCTCGCCAGGGCCGAGCAGCCCGGGATACGGATCTTCGGCGTGGAACCCGAGACCGCCGACGACTGGAGACAATCGTTTGCCTCCGGGCAGCGCGTTACCTTGACCACCAATCCCACCATTGCAGACGGGTTGCGGACGCCTGCGCCGGGCCAGCTCCCGTTTCAACTGGCGCGGGTTCATGTAGAAGCGATCCTGACGGTCTCCGAAGAAGAGATCCGCCATGCTGTGCGAATGCTGCTTTCCCGTCTGAAGCTGGTGGTGGAGCCCAGTGGCGCTGCCGGGGCCGCCGCGGTCTTGAGTGGCAAGCTCCCCGCAGGTCTTCACCGCGTGGGCGTCATTCTTTCCGGAGGCAATGTGGATTTCGAGATGCTGGCGTCCATATGCGGGCCTGCGGCACATCAAGGCGATGCGCATCAGGGCGATCCACATCAGGGTGTCGCCTAGGTGGGCACGTCCGGCGAGAGTCCGTGGAAGACGCTTGCGTCGCGTGAGGTTTATCGCAATCAGTGGATTCGGGTGCGGGAAGATCAGGTGGTACGGCCGGATGGAAACCCCGGTGTCTATGGAGTGATCGAGATTCCGCCATCGGTGGGAGTGGTGGCGATCGACGACCAGGACCGCCTCGTACTCGTGGGTCAATGGCGTTATTCTCTCGACCGCTACAGCTGGGAGATTCCACGCGGAGGGTCGAATCGCAACGATCCCGATATGCTGACGGCCGCACGGCGCGAACTGGGCGAAGAAGCGGGAGTAGAGGCCGCAAATTGGCGCAAGTTGAGCGCCGTAGACATCTGTAATGGTGTGGCGAATGATGTGCAGACTTTGTATTTAGCCACAGAGCTTAGTCCCAGACCGAGGCACCTGGATCCGGAAGAAGACATTCAGGTGCAGTGGTTGCCGTTTGCAGAAGTTGTTCGCTGGGTGATGGACGGCCGCATTACGGAAGTGTGCAGCATAGCCGCGATCTTGCAGGTGGCATACATGCGGGCGGCGGGAGTGCAGGAATGAACATGCGGGGCGGGAGCGCCGCAATAAGTAAGTCCGGACGGAAACTGAGCTGGTTCGCCATCGCCGTCCTGCTGTATAACATTCCGGTAATCCTCTGGGGTGCCTACGTACGCGCGTCGTTTTCGGGCGACGGCTGCGGCTCCGATTGGCCCTTCTGCGGCGGCCAGGTCGTTCCTCACGCTATGGCTCGGCCCATGGCGATCGAGTTTACGCATCGGATGATGACTTCACTCGATGTCTTGCTGGTGGGTGCGCTCGCGTTTTTGGTCTTTCGCGCATTCCCTAAGAAGCATGTGGCACGTCGCTATGCAGCGTGGTCGGTCGCCTTCTTGTTTGTGGAAGCGCTGCTGGGCGCAGGATTGGTGATCTTTCGCAAGGTAGCGCACGACGAGTCCATCGGCCGCGGCATCTATCTCTCTGCACACCTCACCAACACGCTGATGCTGCTGGCTGCTTTAACCGCAACGGCATGGCTCGTCTCGCATCCGCGCCGCGTCTTTGCGTTATCCCGGGTAACTGTCCCGATGCGATGGGCGCTGCTGGTTACTGTTCTGGTTAGTATTACCGGCGCTCTGGCCGCGTTAGGAGATACGCTCTTCCCGTCTGCTTCACTGCAAAGCGGATTGGCGCGCGACTTTACCGCCGTCGCACCGGCATTGTTACGGCTGCGCATCTTCCACCCGGCCGTGGCCACCGTGGGGGCTATCTGGGTCCTCTGGACCGCGGCGTATTTGCTGCGCTCCGGCTTCACAGGCCGTGCCCGCGATGCGGCGGTACGGGTGATGATCGCAGTGATCCTGCAGTTCGTCTTAGGAGCGTTGAACCTCGGCCTCCTGGCGCCACTCTGGCTGCAAACGATTCATCTCGCTATGGCTGACGCGGTGTGGATCGCAATGATATTGCTGGCGCTAGAGACAACTCAAGTCACGCTTTGGTCTGGGGCAACAACCGGGCGCGAAGCCGCTCCCATCGCCACGGTAGCCTGACACGGTCAGTGTCGAGCGTAGCATCCGGCCAAGTCCCCATTCATGCTGCAAGGTTCAGGAGGGCACAGCGCGGCCAGCAGGTCGACGCGCCTTACCGGGACTTTCAGGAAGGCATCGGTCCACACTCCGTCCTTCCGCACGAAAACCGTTTCTTCCTGCCGTTCGTCACGATGCACGAAATGAACCACCAGAATGCAGGCGGAGCGATATTTCACTTCGCCGACAAACACGCCGCCGTAATACGCATCCGTGTCCACCGGGCCATAATCAAAAGCCGCCAGGTTGGCATGTGGTCTGTGAAGCGTCTGATACGCCTCGATGGCCTGCTTTTGATGCAGATAGTTCCGGTGATTTAACGCTTCGTGCGACATGGCAGCCGAGCCCTTCTTTTTGTTGGTTTGCCTCAGCAGATGCAGTTGCCGAGAATTCGAATTCCGCCGTTGGCGGTGGCTTTCGTAATTGCAATTTACAGCAGAATGGCACTCGAAGAAAATGCCTACGTGTACCGATTCGCATCTCCCTTACGGCCTAGGGTTGATCGCGCTCTGGCTTCGTATACTTCGCTCCCCGGCATTTCGCAAAAGTTCCGTCAGCAAACGCCAAAACCAAAAAGGAACTCCGGAAGCGCAAAAGCAGTTACCTTTTGGTGCCTTCTTGCAAATGAAATCATTCCTGGTCAAGATCAACACATGCAGATTTCCGTTCTCGGTTTCGGTAACGTTGCGAGTCAGCTGGCGCGTCTTTGGATATCGGCAGGGCATTCTGTTATCGCGGGGTTACGGGAGGGCAGCGCTCACTGGCAAAAGGCTCAGGAGTCAGGCGCCACGGTCATGCACCCGAACCTTGCTGTCGCGCGATCGCCCATAACGGTTGTCGCGTTGCCCTGGCAAGCGGTGGAAGAAACGTTGGGCACCGTCGATTCCTGGGACGGAAAAATCCTGATCGATGCCACGAACCCTTTGCGGAAAGACCTGAGTATCCTGATTCCGGACGCGGGCAGCGGCGGACAACAAGTCGCGCAGTGGGCGTCGGGAGCGAAGGTAGTCAAAGCGTTCAATACCATTGGCGCGGCGTTATACGGCAACTCTGCCTTTGACATCCTCTACTGCGGCGACGATCCGGAGGCAAAACGCTCGGTTCACCATCTCGTCGCGGATATGAAGATGCGGCCGCAAGATGTCGGACCGCTGACAAATGCCGCTTACTTGGAGCACATTGCTGGCCTTTGGATCGATCTCGCCGCACATGGTCGGGTATCGGGCAGCTTTGGCTTCAACCTCGTCGCGAGCTCATAAGCCGCAGCCTGCCTTACTCCGGATCATCGTGCCATAGATCGAATCGCCACCGCGTGTTCCGGATGAGGCGGCGTCTTACCGATTTCGCAAAGCATGGTGGAAGCGAACGCAAGCGAGTCGAACGGTTCATCGATGGTCTGGGCGGGGATGCCTGCTCCGGCCATCATCCAGACCGAATGGGTTGAGGGCCGCAGAAATGAGCCATGATTGCCGCCGGGATTAAAGCTGCGTACATTGAAGTTCCAACCATCTTTGGCAAACACCTGCAGGTCGGCATTCACTAGTTCTCGCCTTCGGCGTTCATAGCGTTGCGCGATGGACGAACTGCCGCTTGGCCCAGGCACCAGCGGGCCTACCGGGGAGAGCAACTCCACAATGCCAATGACCCCGTTCGAATATCGGCAGCGATGGATGGCGTTCATCCACTCCGTTTCGGTATGCCAGGAAGAGAGCCACGCAGCACGATTCACCCGGGCGTCAGATGCAAAAGCAGGATCCTCCCACAACTGCAGCGGAAATCCGGCCGCCCAGGGTGACGACTCGAACTGCGGCGGCCTGCCGGGCAGGGAGCGTAGATGGCATAGCGGACGGAGCGCAATCCTGCCGCCCTCATCCGTCATAACCACCAGTTGACGGTCCTCCCCGGCATACAACCAGTAAGCCTGGCGGGCTTGCGGATCGAATGAAGAGGCAGCATCCTCAGGCAGCGCCGCGGCTATGAAGTCCACTGGCTGCGACGACAGCTTCGCTTGCGTATTGTTCCGCACACGGGCTGCTAACAGAGCACGCGGATAGTCTACGTGCCTGAAAGACTGCTCTTCATCCAGGTGTCCGCTCTCGTCGAGTTTGAGGCCGCTTGCCGCCGGACCAACAACATAGTGCTGAAGATTGGCAAGCGTATTCTGCCCGCCCAGCGTCTGCTCCGGGACGTATAGATTTTCCCGCAAGCGAGGAGTTCCATCCCAGGCAAGCAGGGCCTCGATATGGTTCAAATACCGCCGATATTCGAGCGACTCCCGCTGCCACCAGGTGAGGTCCCGTTTCAGGCGCCGTGCAACCTTGTCTTCTCCGCGATCGTGCTGTTGGTCTGTCCAACGCCGCGGTATCTCGCCCACCTCGTCTTTGCGTCGGGCAATCGCGGTCTCGAGCGTCGATAACTCCTCGTTCATCTCGCTGCGAAGGCGTGTCCACTCCGCGCGATGGCGGTCTACGATCGCTCCAATACACTCGCCGGCAGCCCGCCGCAAAGCAGGCGGCAGATCGTGCCGGCCCATCTGCTTCAGCAAAATGTGTATTTCGTTCAGGTCGCTCTCTCTCAGCTGCACGGCTGCCCGCTCGTTGCCGTCCAGATCGAACCAGGCCGTCGGGTATTCCGACGCCTCGCCGGCCAGATAAAACGACGCCCTGGATGGCGTTACGACACGCTGCACCAGTGGATACAGCCCCTTCACGGCATAGTCGCTCATCGGATTACGATTCGTCACCACGTGATGCGCTCCGCCTTCCGCGCTGCCGAAGAAGTCCGGCAGGCTGAATGCCTGGCTGAATACGTCAGGGCGATTGTTCATGCCGTGGTCGGAAACAACCACCAGCTCGGTCTCTTTTGCCAAAGCAGTATTTCCGATCGCCGTCCAGAGCCGGCCTGTCAAAGAATCGATATGGCGCAGAGTGTCCGCAAGCGCCGCGCGTTCATTGGTGGCGTGTCCCTGATGGTCCGCGTCGCCAGTGAAGTAGTCGAGGTACACCATCTGGGGATCGGTCAAGCCCTGCCGCAGCTCCGCTTCCGTCTGCTGTTCCAGTAAGTTGCTCAGCCCGGTGGGTCCTACGCTCTCCACCGGCGCCAGAAAGAGCTGAACTTTGACACGCCTGCCCAGTACGTTGCGAAGAGTCGACCATCGCACCCCGCGTTGAAACAACTGGAACGACTGATACTCGTGCTCATACGGCACCGAGTCGATCAAAAGAGGAATGCCGGCTCGGTCCAACACCTCAACTCCGGGCATGTCCACCTGGCGTTTGCGAGCGTAGTTCAGATACAGCGGAAAGAAATTCAGGTAATCGTAAACGCGCCCGGTATAGCGATCGAACTCGGCATTCCCTCGGATAATGGCATGCTGGCCCGTGTCAAGCATCGACCAGGAGGGTGCCGAGAGACTAAGACCACGAACGTAGAAGTTCCGGAATACAGTTCCGTTTTCGCGAAAGATCCTGGCAAGCCACGGTAAGCGGGACTGTCCTGTCGCCGGGTCCCGCTCGTTCATCACTTCTTCCAGAAGATCTTCGCTCAAACCATCGATCTTGATAATGACCAGGCGTTTGGCCGGAGCATTCTCCGCGCAGTTCAAACCAACTTGAGATAGAGCGAGAAATACAAAGAACAGCCAACGGCTCACCGGCTTCTACTTAACAATCCGGTGGAGTTCAACATCCCGGCGGAACTGGAAAGTCCGCGATCCGGTGTCGGCCCACGATCAACCGCCACAATCGTGTCGCGGCAATCGGCCGAAATCGCCGGATCCTGCGTCAGACTCTCGATGCGCTTTACCGTCCTGCCAGCTTGCAGGCGAAGAGCAGGCACTTCAATGCCAGGAAGCAGAGTGCGAAGCTCGTCGAGTGATGTCTGAATACGAGCTTTATCTGCGGTCACCTCCGGGGCTGTCCCGTTAGCCACGGCTTGCGATAGATACTGCAAGTTGTTCTTGAATCGCCGCTGCCGGTCGAGTGTATTTAAGCTGAGGCTATCCTTCGGCACGCGATGACTGTATGCTCCGAACGTTACCACTTCACTAACTTTGTGTAAAGCCATCGCCCGGACACTCTCACCGAAGTCAGCCTGTTCGGCACGTCGATCTCGAGACAGGCGCTCCATCAACGTGGAGCCGGACAACAACTGTTCCTGCAGCAGGTGATAACGCTCGCGCGCGTAGAGTTCATAGCGGTTGTTATCGACACCCATCGGATTCACCGATAGCGACTCGGCGCGGGCGCGAATTGTTGGTCCCAAATCTTCGGGAAGGCTTTGATCAAGCGCTAACTGAGCGCGAAAACTGGCATAACAGTCGAGCCGCTTCTCCTGCAAAGTCGCGCTCCCGTGTCTACTTGCAACTACGTTATAAGCCATCGCGGCAGCGAAGAAATACCAGTTACCCAATCTGGAGAAGCCCGCGATCCCGGTGGTCGCGTCGGCAATCGAGCGTTGCGTCATCTCATGCCGGCGCACCTGGAGTCGATCCCGGAAGTCCACCAGCATTAGCGGAAGCTTCGGATAGTTCAAACTGTAAAGCGCCAGTGGAATCCGAACCTGCCCGGAAGCGGCGTCTTTCAGCACTTGTTTATCGGTGCGCGGATCGGAGATATTCAGCAGCCTGTAAATCGGCTTCAAGGCGATACCATCTACGGGCCGCATGTCGGCGCCGCCGTACCACAACATCGCATACTGCTCACGCGTATTGCCCAAGGTGATTGGCTCGAAAATCAGGCCGGTCTTCTCGGCACACAAGCGGAGCATCTCCCAGTTGCGGCTGCGTACCCGCTCATCCTCCCAGCTCGTCTCGTCGGCAAATCGCGCGGCGTGGCCGTTATCAACCAAGCCGCCTAATAGTGATTTACGCAGCTCTAGCCGCGCCAGCAGGGTACGCAACTCGCCGCTGGTCAAACCGGACGCCGCCTCTCGCGATGCCGGCGCTTGCCGCAGATAGCTGATCGCCTGTTCGAGATAGAACTGCCGGTTCTCTGCCGCGTTCGCTTGATAGCGACGGGAAGAGGCTCGCACCCAGCTGTCAAGTGGGTCGAATGCCGACCATTGCACAACTTGTGCCACTAATCCATGCACAGTAGGTGACTTTGGATCTGACAAATTGATTTGGGGATGTAAGTCACCGGAGCCGATATGGTTGGGTTTCTTCCCGATATGCCAGAAGAAGAATGGAATGGCGGAGAAGATTTTTTCCGGGCGCGTCAGGTGGGGAGCCGTCAGAAGCCAGCCATATAGCAGCCGGTCGTTGCTGTCGTCCTCATCTGCCAGCGTGTCGCGCAATACGCTCACCAACGGCACTTCAGCCTCTGTTTCTTGGCTTCCTGTTTCTTGGCTTCCGTGTCGGTGATGGAACAGGGTAACCAGTTCCGCTCCGTTCTCGCCGCGATCTATTTTCCAGGAGAAAGATTTATCGCCGCCACCAACAGACTCGGGAAGAATCGTCGGTGAGATCGCCCTGCCTGCGGGGTGAGGTGCTGGATTATGTGCAGTGTGGAGTGCGGTGCGAGGGATGTCGGCGCCACGCGCTAGCGGACCTGGCACCGTAGCAATTGCCAGAACAGGCACTAAGATCCGGAGTAAGTTGCCCTTGAGGACGCTTAAAAACCTACTAGAAACTAAATACAAACTCACAAACGTCCCGGCTGAATTTCCATTTTCTCATTACCAACGATCAGCAAAAAACCGAATTCTTACTGGGAAAGACGAGTTTCTTACGGAATAAGTTGTAGGAAAGTGCAGTGGAGCGCGTTCCTTTCGCCCAAGCGCCCGGTCTCTCTCACTGCTGTATTGAAACTCTGCCGATGAAGCCGGTTTTCCGGAGCAGCGACCCCGCCACGCTAAAATCACGGGAGCAAACGGTGGTCTTTGCTGCTGCTCCCTCCTCTTACTCTTGCTGCGCCGCATTTCACATTTCCAGATTGGACAGAACGGACAATTAATGCTGCATTACCCGTGGCGCTTGTGCGCCGGGCTTTCGCTTTGTTGCCTCGCACTGGCTCAAACGCCCCACCCACTTACTTGGCCGGAGACGGTGGAGCGCTTTCGAGCAAACAATCCAACTCTTGCCGCAGGCCGTGTGACGATCGACCAGGCGCGCGCAACGGAGATCACCGCCCATATGCGGCCGAATCCGAACGTCAGCGCGTTCCTGGACCAGATCACGCCGCAAGGCCAGTTTCAACGCGACGTCACTCGGCCGTTGAGCCAGGCCTATCCGAACTTAACCATCTCCTACTTACACGAGCGGCAACACAAGCGTGAGCTACGCCTTCAAAGTGCCCAAGCGGCTACGCTTGTGTCGATCGCTAACCAGAACGATCTCGAACGAACCCTGCTATTTGCCTTGCGCGACGCTTTTAACCGCGTTCTTCTGGCAAAAGCACTGGTGGCAGTTTCACGCGACAATCTCGCCTACTACGATCGACTCGTCGCCATTAACCGGGACCGCCTGCGCGCCGGAGACCTGGCACGAGTCGATTTTGTCCGGGTGGAGCTGCAGCGGGCTGAGTTTGAAGCGGACCTGCAAACCTCCACCGTAAATGTTCGGACCGCTTTGCTCGATCTGCAGAGATTACTGGACGATCACACGCCGACCGATCAGTTCGATGTGGGTGGAGTATTTGAGTTCGAGGAGCCGCAGATCAACCGGGATGAGCTGCGCGCCATCGCGCTCGCGAGTCGCCCTGATGTGATCGCTGCCCGCCAGGACATCGAGCGCGCGCAAGCCGACCATCGTCTGGCGATCGCCAATGGGGCCGCTGATATCAGCTTCGGCTTGTTGAATTCCCATCAGCCCGATCCGTTCAATACCTATTTCGGAGGATCCGTTGCCTTCCCGCTGAAGATCTTCGACCGGAATCAGGGCGAGAAGCTTCGCACCGCTCTTGATATCGATCGCACGCAACGCAATCTGGAAGCGGCCCGGACCACGGCACAACACGATGTAGACGCCGCCTGGGCTACCCTCGACAGCACCATTTCGCTGCTAAGACCATACAAGACGGTGTATCTGAAGGACGCACAAGACGTGCGCGAAACCATCTCGTTCTCGTTTCAGAAGGGTGCGGCTTCCCTTGTTGATTTCCTCGACGCCCAACGTCAATACCGCGCCACGCAAATTGCCTATCTGAACTTGGTGGGAGCCTACTTCTCTGCGGCAAACCTTCTGAATGAGGCCGTTGCACGAGAAGTCATCCCATAAAAATCCAAATCGACGCGTGCTTCGTCTCTAAAGCTAAATTTAAGCGCCCGTGTGCGGCTTAGGCGGCGCCGGTGTGGCACCGAAATACTGCTGAAAGAATTGTTTCCAACGCCACTTGCGCTCCTGGCACTCGGCATCGGGCGCAAAGCCGAGCGACAGGTCACTCCGTAGCACGGAGAGCGATTCCATCTCGCTCCGCGGTGCCTGCACATTCACCGTCAGGAACTGGCGGCAGCTATCCACAGACGACACTCGCCAGGGGCCGCCTGCGTTCTTATCAGGGCCCCAATCCTTCATGAAGCGCTCGAACGTGTAGTTCGGGCAGGGATGCTCCGCCGTGCAGCCCCAGAGCTGATAAGCAACTTGATAATCCCGCTGGTTCAACAACGCCAGGAATGCATTGGCTTTCTTCTTTTCCCCCGCGTTCTGCAGAAGTAGAAACGCCGCCACACCAATGACCACGAGCCCCGCCAGACAAAGGATCGCTACGCGAACGACGCGGACACGGCTCTCCTCCCCCTCGCCATAGTTCTGAAGATAGGCACCCATAGTTAATCCCTGACAGAACTCGATTGGAAACCGCTGCTATCCGAATATTATCCGAATCTTAGCCATCACCTTGTGGGATAAGCCTTATCGTAAGCCGCCGTCGCCTCCGCCGTTATATCGAGCGCAGGCCGGAAGTACAGGGTATTGCCGACATCGATCACGACATCCAGGTTCTTCGCTTCGGCAATTCGTTTCACGATCTCGGTCATCTGGCGGCCCGACCGTCCTAAGATGTCCTGCCGTTCATTGTTGACATCACTCTGCAAGTCCTCTGAGATTCGCTGCAGCTCCTTCTGCTTTTGCGTTCCGTCGGCGCGCAGCTGCGCTTCGCGATCGGGTGGCAGGTTGGGCTGGTTCAATTGTTGCTGAATCGTTTGCAACTGTGCCTGCAGGTTGGTGACGGCTTGCGTGCGCGGTCGATACTTCGCCTCCAGAGTGGTTTGCTCCTTCTTGATTTCTGCTGTGTCGGCCACTGCCTTCTGCGCATTGATAATCGCCACTTTGGTGCCGGCTCCGGTCTGCGGCAAAGCGGGAAGAGCCGCCATCAAAAGAGCGGCCAGGCCGGCGGGAACGAATCGGAAACAAGACGGGGACATAGACATGACGGTAAAACTTGATCTTACTAGGCGGGGTCTCTCCTTGGACTCACTTGACGCGGATCTTGCCCCCCTTCTCGATCCGCAATCTACGGTCTCGCCATACCACCTCGCGGCTGGTGTAGGAAAAGCACCAGACAAAAAACGCATAGAAATCCCACACCGGAGCAAACCACGCCAGGCGCAGCGTCATCGGGCTGCGCAATACCGCAAAACCGGTGAGCCAGGCAGACGTGATGCGCAATCTATAGAGCCAGGCCGCCAGCGGTCGCCCTTGTCGCCACAGCAGCAGTAAGGCGATAAACAGTCCGGCGTGCGTGATCGGAAGTCCTGCGAATCCCGCGCCTTTCGAAGCACGAATAGTGCGTGCCCAACGCAGTTGATGGCGCCATACTCCGCTCCAGTCATCCTGCCCCAGCGCCGTTTCCACAACATAAGTCGATAGATGCGCACGCAATCCCAGCCTGGTAATCCGCAATGCCAGTTGGTAATCATCGGCGATGTAGTCCGCCAACGCTTCGAGCCCGCCCGCTCGCGCAAGATCGGACGAGCGAAATGCAAGCGTCGACCCTAAGCCGAACTCGCGAACGCCCAGGCTCTGCGCCACCAGCGTGCTTGGCATGAAATCGCATGCGATGCCGAACGACTCCCAAGCGGCTGCGGGCGTATGGCCCACGGCCCGGTAAAGGCACGTCACTAAGCCGATTGCCGCCTCTGCCAGTGGTGCTGTCACGCGCGCCAGATAGTCCGGACCGACCTGTATATCGCTATCGTTGATCACCCAAACCGGATAGCGTGCCTCGCGTCCCAGCGCCGCCAGTACTGCCACCTTCCCGTTCGCAAAGCCCTTCAGATCTTCGCTGGCGACTGCGATCAGCCGGATCGCGACATCCGGGAACTCGCGCTGCAACGCACGCACTGTCTGGGCAGCGGGATCGTCCTCGTCAGAGATGCCGAACAAGACCTCGTATTCCTCAAAGTGCTGTATCACCTGAGAACGAAACGCCTCGGCGGTATTCGGATCGAGGCCGCGCAACGGCTTCAAGACTGAGACTCCGGGCAGAGAACCTGCGGCGTCCGGCTGCGTCCGTTCTTCTCTCCTTTGACGCACGCGATGACGCATGCCGGAGTAAATGGCCAGCGCCTGGTAGGCTGCGGGAACCAGAAAAAGCGCGAGAGGGAGCACGCTACTGCGCCAGCAACAGAACGCCGAGTGACACCAGCACGGCCCCGGCGGCGCGGCGTCCCCCTACGTGCTCGCGAAGTATGAACTTGGCCAGCAACGTTTCTAGGACGAATGTCGCCGCCGACGCAGGGACGGCAAAGCTGAGCGGTGCAATCTGCACCAGCATGATGAACGCAAAGAAGGACGCCGCCATACAGACGATCGAAAGAATGAGTGGTCCGTTGTTTACGATGCGAACCACCAGCCGTCCCAGTCCGCGAGCGCTTGCCTCGCGTTCACCGTCGCGCCGCATTTCGCGGCTCTGCAGCACGTCGCTGGTCACCGTGGCAAACACGATCACACTCAGCAGGAACCACTTCACCGGCTCGCCTCGGTGGTCTTGGCTGCCGTCGTGCTCACTAAAGTGGAACCGGCAAAGATCAGCAGCGTTCCGACCCAATGCGACACATTGACGGTTTCTCCCAGAAATGTGACGCCCAGCACGGCCGCCAATACATACCCGATGCTGGTCAACGGTAGAACAAAGCTTAAATCGGCCCAGCTCAACAGCGTCATCCGGGTCAACAACCACAGAATCAAGAGTGCGATTCCGCCCATCACTGCCGGATGTATCAAAGGGCGCACAAAACTGAGAGGATCCGTCATTTCGACGGGAGCAGCATGCCGCATCCCCCACGCCAAAGAAAGGTTTCCAAGCGCATTGAGAGCTACCGTTACCAGCACCAGCGCAATCGTCTTGGCGCGTCCCGGTAGTCTGATTTTGGCGGCGTTTGCTTCGTCCACCGCAGTTGTAATCAACGGCGTACTAGAGAGTTAATCGCCGGTGCTGACGGCAACTGCAGCTTCTTTGTTCTCTTTTTGAGCCGCCCGCACAAACTGTTTGCGCTTTGCCCGCAACGCCAGGTATTCGCGAGCCTCTTTGTAAAGCCGGCGCCGTTCCTCGTTATTGAAGATCGCCTTTCGCACTAAACGGAAGGCGACACGCGGCCGGAAGTAGAACTCACCATAGAAGCGTTCCACCCAGTCCACCAGTTCAGCCCGATCCAAGCCCGGATAGCTGTAATTGGGCAGTTGATGACCCGCATCGTCCGTCATCTTGGCGTCAATGGTGATCAGGCCGTTCTTCTCGACGTGATCGTAAAACTCAGTGCCCGGGAACGGGTGGCCGATCGATACCTGAATGGTCTCCACATCCAGCTCTTTCGCGAAATCAATGCTCTTGCGAATGGTTTCCCGGGTTTCGCCGGGCAGACCCACAATGAAGTCGCCGTGAATGGTAAGTCCCAGCTTCTTGCAGTTGGCCGTGAAGCGACGCGCCATGTCGATGGTGGCGCCCTTCTTGATGTTCTTCAACACCTGCTGGTCGCCCGATTCGTAACCTACAATCAGCAGGCGGCATCCCGCCTCGCGCATGGCTTTCAACGTGTCGTAATCAGTTGTAACGCGCGACGTGCAGCTCCACGTGAAGTTCAGCGGCTTCAACTTGGCGCACAACTCCAGTGTCCTGGCCTTCTGATAGTTGAAGGTATCGTCGTCGAAGAAGATCTCCTTCAAGCCCGGGAAATTTTCGAGCGTGTAGCGGCACTCGTTGACGATATCGTCTGAGGAGCGCAACCGCCAGCGATGTCCCGAGTGCGTTTGAGGCCAAAGGCAAAACGTGCATTGCGCCGGGCATCCGCGCGTTGTGTAGAAAGAGACGTAAGGATGTAAAAGGAACGGAACGTTGTAACGCTGGAAATCCAGATCCCGCTTGTAAACCTTCGTCACCCAGGGCAGCGCATCCAGATCTTCAATAGGCGGGACTTCCGGATTGTGCTGAAATCCGCCGTTCTTACGGAACACGACGCCCGGTAACTCTTCGAGCGGCTTCCCCATCGCATAATCCCGAATCTGGTAGTCAAACTCTTTCTTGACAACAAAATCGATTGCGGAGGAGCAACGCAAGCTCTCTTCTGGACGAACGGTGACGTGAGGCCCGACGAAAGCCACCTTCAACTTCGGGTTCAGGTCCTTCATCATCTCGGCAATCTTTACGTCCACATGAAAGCCCGGCGTGGAGGTAAACAGCACCAGTAGTTCGAAGTCAGTGGCTAGCGCCACGGTCTGCTCGATCGACACTTTGTGGGGCGGCGCGTCCAATACCCGGCTGTCGGGAATCATGCCTGCCGGATAACACAGCCACACCGGATACCAGTACGACTCGATTTCGCGAGATGCCGGCCAGCGAGAACTCGCCCCGCCGTCAAAGCCTTCAAACGACGGGGGGTTCAAAAACATTGTTCGCATAGAATTCTTCATTGTAACTTGCTTACTCTCTATAAACCGCCAATTCACGGCACTTCCGAATGCTTAAATAGGTCGTGCGGATCGGAGTCGATTCCGGCGGAACCTTCACTGACTTTGTCGTTCTTCACGAAACCGGAGACGTCGAGACCTTTAAGTTGCGGTCGGACCCGGGCGATCCGAGCGGCGTGATTCTTGCAGGTCTCAGGCGCGCGGCTCCAGGGCATGAACTGGTAGATGTCGTTCACGGTTCAACCGTTGCAACGAACGCTCTTCTGGAACGCAAAGGAGCCCGGACCGCCTTGGTTGCGACCGAGGGATTCGAGGATTTACTCACAATCGGGCGGCAGGCGCGGCCTGATCTCTACCATTTGGTTCAGCGGCCGCGGCGCGAACTGGTTCCCGATTCACTTCGCTTCGGCGTTCCCGGCCGGATCCTGTTTGACGGCGCGGTGCTGGAAGAGATGCCCTCGCTCGAAGCTCTTGTGCAACAAATTGACCAGTCCGGCGCCGAATCGGTCGCGATCTGTCTTCTCCATTCGTATGCGAATCCCGCTCATGAAGAGGCAGTTCTGCGTGCGCTGGGGGCGGGCAGGTACGTTTCGGCTTCCCATCGTGTTTCGCCCGAGTTCCGCGAATATGAACGCGCGTCAACCACGGTAGTCAATGCGTACGTCGGGCCTTTGATGGACCGCTATCTTCGCGAGCTGACGGAGTGCAGCCCGTATCCGGTATCGGTGATGCAGTCGAACGGCGGCTTTCTTACGGCGGCTGAAGCGAGGCTCGAAGCGGTTCGTACGATTCTCTCCGGTCCGGCGGGCGGCATCGTCGGTGCGGCGGCGATGGCGCGCGCCGATGGGTTCGCGCAGGCGCTGACATTCGATATGGGCGGCACTTCGACCGACGTGAGTCTCACAGGGGAACAGCCGCGGCTCACCACCGAGTCGCTGGTTGACGGCATTCCTGTCCGAATTCCCATGCTCGATATCCATACTGTTGGGGCCGGAGGCGGATCGCTCGCCCGGGTGGACGAGGGCGGGCGGCTGTTGGTCGGGCCCGAGAGCGCCGGCTCCCACCCTGGCCCTGCCTGCTATGGCGTCGGTACGGGCGCGACCGTGACGGATGCGCACGTTGTGCTCGGCCGCATTGCCGCCGATCAGTTCCTTGGCGGACAGATGCGGATTGATCCGAAGCGCGCATACGACGCGGTAAGCGCTGTCGCCGGGCTCATGGGATGCTCCCCGGTTGCGGCTGCGCTCGGAATCATCCGGATCGCGAACGCGAACATGGAACGCGCCATTCGCGTCGTCTCCGTTGAACGTGGGCAAGATGCGCGCTGCTTTCCGCTGGTTGCGTTCGGAGGGTGCGGCGGGCTGCACGCGTGCGAAATGGCTGCGGAGCTTGGCATCGGTGTTGTGCTGATTCCCGAGCATGCCGGTGTGCTCTCGGCGCTGGGGATGCTGCTCGCGGATCGCACGCGCGACTATTCCGCGCACGCGCTGGGCAGCGAGAATGCCGCTTCCGCACTGGACGCGTTAGCTGAGCGGGCGCGGAACGATCTGCCCGGCGCTGCGCTGAACCGTTCCGTCGATATTCGTTATCTGGGGCAGAGTTACGAGCTGAATGTTCCCTGGGACGACGCCGCCCCGAATGCGCCGTTCCACGCCGAACACCACCGGGTCTACGGATTCAGCGACCTATCGCGTCCGACGGAACTGGTCGCTGTGCGGATTCGAGCCACGCTGCCCCAATCGAAACCCTCGCTCCGCGCCTGCGCGCCTGTTACGGCGGAGGAGGTGCGGCGGCGCGTCCATGTAAGCGGGCGGTGGCAGGAAATACCTGTCGTCCATCGCGGAGCCATGGCGGAACCGCTCGCCGGACCCGCGCTGATCAGTAG
>JAVHMZ010164305.1:0-24400 GCA_034782995.1 Amazona versicolor
GTGGAGCGCGAAACACAGCTGTTCCCAGTGGGTCTCTGGTGGCGTAACGGCAACCAGGTGCCGTACCCAACGCCGATCGCGGCGCCCAACCGGTCGGATTCAGTTTCCGCAAGCTTGACGCACGTTTTCAGCCCGACACTAACAAACGAAGTGGTCTTCGGCTACACCTATATCGATTTTCCCAACAAATTCCAAGACCCCACCAAGGCCGATCGCACCACCTATGGTGCAACGTTCCAAGGTGTCTATAAGAATGGTGTAACTCAGATCCCGGCCTTCACCTCTTGGGGCGGGGAATTTGCCACGTTATTTAATCCGGGTGGTTTTGAAGCCAGCAAGACTGAAGGGCTATTCGCGAAAAAATGGCTGCCCTCGGTAAGCGATACTATCACGAAGGTGTGGGGCACACACACGGTGCGTGGCGGCTTCTACTACGAAAATGTCCGCAACAGCCAACCGGCCAACAACTATACCAATGGCCAAATCACCGAGCCCGCCTCGTCGGGAGTTGGCGGTATCGGTACCGGGAACGGCTATGCAGATCTGCTGATAGGGGTCGTCGGCAGCTATCAGGAGCAGAATAAAAATCCTCCCCACGACGAAGCCTATAACCTGCCGGAGTTCTTTGCGCAAGATAGCTGGAAGGTCATGCGCCGATTGACGGTCGATTACGGCCTCCGCTTCTCACACTTCGGTCAATGGTATGACCGTGTTGGGAATGGATTCGCAGTCTGGAATCCCGCTATCTACAACCCGAGCGACACTGTTCCGACCAACTACACCGGTTTTGCTTGGAACGGGCGCGACAAGAAGACTCCGAATTCCGGCTTCACCTCGCCTGGAATTTCGGTAGCACCTCGGTTCGGCTTAGCTTGGGATGTGTTCGGGAAAGGCAAAACGATTATCCGCGGCGGTTGGGGTCGATTCTATTTCCACACGGCGCAGGCCACCAATGGTCTGGATGCATCGGCGGGTACGCTCACAACAAGCCAGAGCAACATCACCTTCGGGCAGCTTCAGGCATCCCAGGGCCAATTGGGCGCTGTGGGTATCACGGGCGTGACTTACAAGGACGACAAGGTGCCGTATAGCGACAGCTATAGTTTCACCGTCTCGCAGCGGTTGCCTTGGTCGAGCATTTTCGAGGCGGCCTACGTCGGTAACACAGGCAAGAACCTGTTCCTCAATGGCACGAACCAGCAGACAAACGTCAATCCCGTTCCGGCCGGTACGCTATACAGGCTCGGACTAGACCCAAATAATCTCCAGAACTTTGACCAATATCGCCCTTACCCAATCTATGGCGACATCAATGTCGCCAACCATCGAGGTTGGAGCGACTACAACTCTATGCAGCTGAGTTGGGCCCGCCAACGGGGCGCGTACACGCTGCAGGTCAATTACACCTGGTCTAAGGCACAGGGAATTGTCGGTCTGGATCCATTCAACTTGAATAACGATTACGGCCCGCTTGCGACGGACCGGCGACATATTTTCAATAGCGTTTATTCCATTCTGTTGCCCAGTAAGTATCAAGGCAACAAGGTGCTGGAAGGTGCTGTTAACGGATGGCAGCTTTCCGGCGTCACGCAGCTGCAGAGCGGCGCGAACTTAGCGGCAAATTCGAACAACAATTACAATCTGAACTCAAACGGTCTCGTGTTGGCGAACGGCTATGTTGCTTCGAATCTGACCGTAACGGGTACGAACGCGCTTACTCTAAACCCGATTGTCACCTGCGATCCGAGAAAGAACCTTGGACATCACCAGTTTGTCAATGGTAATTGTTTCCAAGTGCCTACAACGCCTGGAATAAATGGTCCCACGATTTTGCCGGAGAGCTTCGGACCTTGGTACTTCAATAGCGATCTCTCGCTGTTCAAGAATTTCAAGATTCGCGAATCGCAAAGTCTGCAATTGCGCTTCTCGACCTTTAACTTCCTGAACCATCCGCTCTTGAGCTTTGGTCAGGGCGCAAGTAACCTGAACCTGAACTTCTGCGGGCCCACCAACGCCACTAGCACCGGCTGTCGGCTTAGCTCCCTGAACAGTCCTGGTTTCGGAATTGCTCAGGATCGGGTTGGCCACCGCATCGTCGAACTCGGAGTGAAATACTACTTCTAGTTTGGTCGCTTTTTTATTCCTCCTGCTCTCCGTTGCTACGACAGCAACGGAGAACTTCGAGGACCTCGCACGTCAAGCCGAACAAGCTCGCCTGGCAAATGATTCGTCGAAGGCAGTTAGTCTATACCGCCGCGCCCTTGCGCTCAAACCCTCATGGTCGGAAGGCAATTGGCGTCTCGGCAGTCTTCTCTATGAGCTCAGCGACTACAACGGCGCTCGCAAGGCTCTAAATCGTCTGGTTGCGAGTGCTCCGAAATCAGGCGCAGCGTACACTCTGCGGGGACTTGTGGAATATGAGCAAAAAGACTTCGGCGCAGCGTTGACGGATCTACGGCAGGGGAGTGCTCTTGGCGCCAACGACGATTCGCAACTGGAGAATGCAGGCCGTGAGCATCTGTTGGCGCTTCTTATACGAGCCGCCGAATTTGATGAGGCCTCCCAGGAATTGACCCGGGCCATCCAAGCCGGTGGTTCCGCCCAGGCATTTGCTATCTATGCCGGTCTGGTCGCACTGCGTAAACCTATGTTCGCCTCTCAGGTTCCGCCAAACGAACAGGAGTTAGTGGCGCTTGCAGGAAAGGCGATGTACGAGGGCATTGCGCGCCGTGCTCAGCAGGCTGACGAAGCATTTAGAACGCTGGTGCAGCGATTCCCGCAAGCCGAGAACGTTCACTATCTCTACGGATCCTACCTAATGGCAAGTTCGCCGGAGGCCGGAATCGCTGAGCTTAAAACAGAACTCCAGAACTTCCCGCGCAATGAGCAGGCGCGATTGCAGCTGATCTTTGAATATCTGAAGCACGATGACTCGACTTCGGCGTTGCCACTCGCTGAGCAAGCCGTGGAACAGCAACCGCGCTCATACAAAGCACACAACGCACTAGGCCGCGTTCTGCTAGCTGCTGGCCAAACCGATCGGGCTATTGCCGAACTCGAACGGTCGCGCAACCTGGAGCCTAGCAGCCCTCAGACCCATATTGCCCTCGCATCAGCTTATGCCAAAGCAGGACGCAAAGAAGATGCTGCAAAGGAACGCTTCGAGTTTCTTCGCTTACGACATAAGTTGGATGGTTCCGCTGTAAACTGAAGGCAATCCGCGTAACAATTCTATGCTCCGCCTTGTATTCCTGGCCGGACTCTGTCTACACGTCGCGCTGTCGGCCCAGCAGCCGGCGAGCACACTTCAACACGCAATCGAGCTGCATCAGCAAGGCAATCTGCCGGACGCCATCGCCGCCTATCGTGAATTCTTGATGCAGCAGCCCGACAGTGTGATCGCTCTGTCCAACCTTGGTGCTGCCTTAGCTCGAACCGGTGACCTCGCAGGAGCGATCAGTGAATATCAGCACGCCCTGAAGATTCAACCCGGCAACCAGCCAGTTCGATTGAATCTGGCTTTGGCCTTTTATAAGTCGGCGCACGTGCAATCGGCCGTCCCTGAGTTGGAGAAGGTGCATAAGGCAGAACCGGGTAACTATCAAGCGACGATGCTGCTGGCCGATGCCTGTCTAGTTACAGGTGATTACAAGCGCGTCATCGGCTTGCTGACGCCATTGTCGGAAAGCCACAATGACGATCGAGCTCTCGACTATCTGCTCGGAACAGCCCTCATTCGCGACCAGCAAGCCGCCAAAGGTCAGTTGATCATCGACCGCATCTTGCGCAACGGTGATTCAGCCGAAGCTCACCTGTTGCTCGGTATGACCAAGATGAATGTCCGTGATTTCTCCGGAGCCATGGCCGACCTGAAGCGCGCGATCGAGCTGAATCCGAAGCTGCCCGACGTCTATTCGTTTTACGGACAGGCACTGCTCGCAACGGGCGATCCAGCGGGCGCTTCCGTTGCGTTTCAGAAAGAACTCGAGATGAATCCTCACGACTTCGACGCCAATATCCAATATGGGGCGCTGCTGCGGTAAGACGGCAAGTTGGACGAAGCGCGGCAGTGCTTTGCACGAGCTCTCGAGACTAGGCCGGGGAATCTGGCGGTGCGTTATCAGCTTGCCATGGTGGCGATGAACGAATCACATGCAGACGAGTGCCGCCAGCAATTAGAGGCGATCACAAAAGAGGCACCTACTTTCACCGAGGCGCATGTCTCATTGGCGACGGTTTATTACCGGCTCAAACGCAAAGCCGACGGTGATCGGGAGCGCGCCATTGTTCAGCAGTTGAATGCTGCCGAACAGGAGCGTCAACCGGCGGTTGCGAAGTGAGCGTCTTTGCTCGGCTGCTCTTTGTTGTTGGCCTAATGTTCCAGTTGAACGCGGCTACACCTGACTGTAGCGGCTGCCACCGCGCAGAGTCATCCTCTTATCAGCGTTCGAAGATGCACGGTGCACTGGAATCGCCGTCGAGCTTTACCGTGTTGCGCACGCACACCAAGTTGACTGCGTCCGTAGATGGCTACCAGTACACGATTGACCGCAAAGGCGAGGAGAGCATCTATTCGGTCTCCGATGGCCAGCGCACAATTACCGTGCCCATACACTGGGCGTTCGGGGGCGCTTCGATGGGCCAGACCTACGTTTTCGAACGGGATGGCAAGTGGTACGAAAGCCGGGTTAGCTACTACAAAGTGCTGGATGGCTTGGATTACACCATGGGCGCACAGAACACCAAGCCCAAGACACTGGAAGAAGCAGCTGGTCGGCCAATGGACGAAGAAAGCGCGCGCGAATGCTTTAACTGCCATAGCACCAACGCGATATCGAATAAGACCTTGCACACCGAGCAGCTGACGCCGGGCGTTCAATGCCAACGTTGCCACGCTGGCGCTTCAGCCCATGCAGAGGCTGCACAGTCGCATAACATGGCAGCCGCCAAGCTACCCAGCTTACGGAAGCTGTCGACGGAAGAGACATCCGAGTTATGCGGACAGTGCCACCGCACCTGGTCGCAGATTGCCAGCAACGGCCCTCATGGTGTTTTCAATGTGCGCTTTCAGCCTTATCGTCTAACCAACAGCAAGTGTTACGACGCTGAGGATAAACGTATCGCGTGTACTGCTTGCCACAGCCCGCACATGCCGCCTGCGCGTGTTGCCTCCGCATATGATGACAAGTGCCTCGTCTGTCACTCGGCTCATGCCGATCCCCCGACGAAGGCGTCTGCACGAATTTGTAAAATCGCGAAAGAAAATTGCACTACCTGTCACATGCCCAAAATCGATCTACCTGGTTCGCACTTCAAATTTGCCGACCATGAGATTCGCATCGCGCGAGGCGGCGAGCGATATCCCGACTAGGTGACATGAAGTTCACTCGCCGCGATTGGCTCTTGTTTTCTGGTGCGTATCTCGCGACAGCTAGCCGCCGCTTACGCGCCCAACCTTCCGTCTCACCTCTATTCGAAGAGTTGCCGCGCTCAAAGACCGGCATCGAATGGGTGCACGAGAATGCGATCTCGGAGCTGCGATACCTTCCCGAGACCTTGGGACCCGGGTGCGCCTTCCTCGATTACGACAACGACGGCTGGATGGACATCTTCCTGGTGAACAGCGGCCCCTGCGATTTCTGGAAGCCCTCTAAACCTGTTCGAAACGCTCTATACAGGAACAATCGCGACGGGACGTTCACTGATGTCACGGGAAAGGCCGGAGTGTCCGGCTCTAGCTTCGGGATGGGCGTGGCAGTCGGCGATTTTGACAATGACGGTTGGCCGGATGTGCTTGTCACGGCTTACGGCAATTGCACGCTATATCAGAATAATCGCGACGGCACGTTTCGCGATGTAACGGCAAAGGCTGGTGTGGCGACGCCGGGCTGGACCACCAGTGCCGTCTGGTTCGATTACGACAACGACGGCAAACTCGATTTATTCTTATGCAGCTTTGTGGATTACTCCGGTTCACACAAATTTGAATGCGGCGATAACAAGATCGGCAAACATTATTACTGCATTCCGCGGGTGTTTCGCGGCACTGCCAGCTTCCTCTATCGCAACAATGGCGATGGCACATTCACCGACGTTACGAAAGGAACGGATATTCAGAAGTCGCTGGGGAAGGGCTTGGGTGTAGTCGCGACCGACATTAACAACGACGGCCGGATGGATCTGTTCGTCGCCAACGATACGGTGCAGAACTATCTTTATGTTAATCGCGGACCGGGCCCAGGCAAGAGCTGGCGCTGGGAGGACCTCGCGTTGCTGGCTGAGGGGGCTTTCAGCGAAAACGGGCAGCCGCGCTCTGGCATGGGTGTGGATGCAGCCGATCTAAACGGCGATGGTTGGCAGGATCTCTTCGTTGCGAACGTTGACCAGGAGATGTTCTCTGTTTATCAAAACAATCGAGACGAGACCTTTCGCGATGGGGCGCGGGGCGAGGGTGTGGCCCAAGCGACTCGCTTGCTGAGCGGCTGGGGCTTGAAGTATTTCGATTACGACAATGACGGTCGAGTCGACCTCTTTCTGGCTAACGGCCACCCGGACGACATGATCGACCACTACTCCACGCAGGTGCATTACAAGGAGCCGCTATTGCTGTTTCACCAAGGCGAGGACGGCAAGCTACGCAACGTCAGTGATTCCGCCGGACCAATCTTCCAGCAATCATTCCCCGCCCGCGGGCTTGCGGTTGGCGATTTCAATAATGACGGGGCCCTAGATGTGCTGATCGCGAACAACGGCGGCGCACCGTTGCTGCTCCGCAACAATGCGGCTGGTGGCAACAATTGGCTTGGTTTGCGTCTGCAGGGTACGACATGCAATCGCGATGCGATTGGGGCACGTATCGTGTGGAAAGCCGGCGGCAAGGCATACACGCGGTTGAAGACCAGCGGCGGCAGTTATCTTTCAGCGCACGATTGCCGCGAAGTACTTGGCTGTGGCAAAGCGACTATTGAGGAAGTGGAGATTCACTGGCCTGCACCCAGCAAGCAGGTGGACCGCATCCAAAACCCCAAGATGAACACTTACCTAACGATTACAGAAGGCAAGTCGTGAGCACGGTTCCGATCTATCAAGTGGACGCTTTCTCGTCCCAGGTTTTCCGCGGCAATCCTGCGGCGGTGTGCCCTCTGGAGCAATGGCTTCCGGACAAGACCATGCAGTCGATCGCAGCGGAAAACAATTTGGCTGAAACTGCATTCTTCGTTCCCGACGGCGATCGCTTCCACCTTCGCTGGTTTACACCGGGCTGCGAGGTCGATTTATGTGGCCATGCAACGCTGGCTTCGGGTCATGTTCTATTTCACGAGCTAGGCAATACGAGCACGCTTGTGCGCTTTGAAACAAAATCCGGCGAGCTAACTGTGGAGCGAAAAGGCGATCGGCTGACGCTTAATTTCCCGGCGCGCCCACCGGCAGCGGTTACTCCGCATCCCAAGCTGGTGGAGTGGTTGGGAGGAACGCAACCGAAGGAGATTCTCGCTGCCCGTGATTACTTGGTGCGATATGAGTCGGCGGCGCGGGTCCGCGACTTGAAGCCCGATATGGCTGGCCTGATGCAAGTGGACCGCTTCGCGGTGATTGTCACGGCCCCGAGCAGCGATGGCCAATGCGATTTTGTCTCGCGTTTCTTTGCGCCGGGAAAAGGCGTGCCTGAAGATCCGGTGACCGGCTCGGCGCATTGCACACTGGTCCCATACTGGGCGCAGCAGCTCGGCAAAACGGAACTACACGCCCGGCAGATTTCGCCCCGGGGTGGCGACCTCTTCTGTCGTCTATTGGGCAGTCGGGTGGAAATTGCGGGTTACACAGCTCTCTATCTGCGGGGCACCATCGAAGTCTAAGTGTTCACTTTGCGCACCACTCCAGAAGCAGCTGCCATTCGATCATCTGGATAGCGACAGCGGCCTGCTCCTTCACGCCGCCCTCTGCTCGCGCTTCCTCGCACCATTCGATGAAACGAAATGGATCCCAGTGTTGGCCTACGGTCCAGCCGCTGGGAAGTTGCAGCTCGCGAACGCGCTCGACAAGGGTCGTAAACACGGGATGGCTGCCGACGCGACGGAACCAGTAGCCGGCGTTCCACGAGTCCGGTTCGATGCGATGGAGAATGCCATGCCAGTAGCTGCCGTCGCGATCCTCTACGTCCTGCGCCACATTATGGGCTTCTTCCCAGCAACCGAGTCGCAGCAGCAGTCCTGCTTGAATCAGCGGAGTCTCCGGCAAGCCCGATGGCTCGAGACTCATGCTGGCGCAGCGCATCGCCGATTTGGCTAGCGGTATCTCCGGTAGCTTGGCCTCCGCAAGCGCGTGAAGGAATTCCTTGGATTGTTTGCCAGAGTTACGGGCCATCGGAGGCCAGCACCGCTTCGATCCCGGCAGCGGCATCCATCGACGGCAGGCCTTCTACGGTCTGCCCTACGAATCTGGAGGCCGGTATGGATGTGGTCTTCCGCAAGGAGGCGGCCGCTGTTAAATCCAACGCAAAGGCGTTCACTTCTACGGGCGCACTGCGGTTGTCGACGGTCTCGGCAATCCGCCTTAACCGCTCAAACGCTTGCTTGGCGTCGTCCAGGTAATTGCCGAAGCTTAATTGCAGTCCGGTGAACAGCACTTTGGCGGTCTGCACACGAGCTGCGCGCTCCTCACTCGATAGCTGCTGTCCTCCGCCACTATTGGAGCGGGCTACGGCTTGACACATGATCCGTCTGACGATCGGATCCCGTTGGGCTTGTACAACCGTGACGGCTGCTTTAGGGAATGCCTGCTGCACTTGAGCGTTGGCGGCTGAGCTCGAGTCCAATTCCGGCACAAAACACGTGCAACTAAGGATGTCGTCGGCACCTACTGCCGCTTTGGCGGCGTTTTGCTGCAGCTTATGCCGAACCTCATCGAAGCTTGACCCTTCGTCACCGGGAAAGAAGACCAACCCTTGCGGGTTCAACGTTTGGCCGCTAGCGAGAACAGCTTCCAGGGCCACCTGCGCGTTCTCATACCCCAAGCCGCCCACCTGCAGAATGGTCAGGACGGGCAAGGGCACCTTGTTGCGCGTGAAAAGATCCGAGACCTCCTCCCGAACCCGCCTGGAGTCGCCTGGACCCGCCACAAACGCCCGCAGCTTGATCACGGTGCTGCCATGCGTCTGCCGCAGCAAGTCGTTCAGCATATGCCGGATCTGTACCGTTAATCCGCCGGTCTTCAAAAGTGGCGGGGTATAGAAGCGTACGCCCGCAGTTTCGGTTGCAAGCACCATGGGAAGCTCCCGCGGCAGCGCGAGGATTTGTGGTTTGGGCTCCTCGTAGCGTTTGTCGCGACGGTCTCTGCTCGGGGCTAAAGTGGCTACGCAAAGAAGCAAACTTCCCCAGAGGAGGCGTGCGAGCGGGGAGAAGCGGCGCATGATCCTGTACACAGACTACATCGAAACACTTAGGTATGGCGATTGGCTGGTTTAAGGCAGTCCAATGTGGTACTGTATTGGCTGGTCAGTTGTCGGCTGATCTATTTTCCTTCCGTGCTTACTGCCGAGCCACTTGCGGTCCAGCCATTTACAGCGAAGTCATTCACGCTTAATGCCCTGTCCGGTGAGCCTGCTTACCGCCAAATAGCAAATCAGATTGCTGCGCGAATTCGCAACGGCGAACTGTTGCCGGGCAATCGATTGCCAGCAACCCGCGAATTGGCTGAGCTATTGGGTGTAAATCGGACGACTGTGACGTCTGCATACGCGGTATTGGAGGAGAGTGGTTATTTACTGGGCCAGGTGGGACGGGGTAGCTTTGTCGCGCCCACTGCCAACTCGGCGCAGCCTGAGGCGCCGCAGAGCGTGAATTTCGCCAGTTCGCGGCCTGCGGCTGCCACGTTTCCGGTGGACGCGTTTCGACGGGCTGCTCGTACCGCTATTGAGAGCTCCGACATTCATGACATCCTCCAGCTCGGCTCACCGTTGGGCTATGGGCCATTGCGCCGCTATCTGCTCGAAGAAGACCGCCGCGCCGGGCTTGCAGGACCTGAGGACGACATCCTGATCACAAATGGATGCCAGCAGGCGCTGGATTTGCTTGCCCGTATGCACGCGCGAACGGCGCCGGACGGCTCAGTGGCGGTAGAAGATCCCAGTTATCACGGATTGCTGCGCGTGTTCCGGCGAACTGGCGCGCGGCTGGTTCCATTCGGGGTGGATTTGGATGGGGCGGGCAGTCGGCCTGCCAATGTACCCGGCAACATCAGCATGATTGTGGTGACGCCGGATTTTCAAAATCCCACCGGGCTCAGCATGGAAGAGTCCGCCCGTCGCCACCTGGCAGAGGCTGCGGCGCGGACAGGCGCTTTGCTTGTGGAGAACGCCGTGTACAGCCCATTGCGGTATACGGGAATGCCGCTTCCGGCTATCAAGAAACTCGCGCCATCCAAGTGCCGAGTGGTTCTGCTGCGCAGTTATTCCAAAGTGCTGTTTCCCGGGCTGCGCGTGGGCTGGGTATTGGGGCCGCGTGATTTGATTGCTCGTCTGGCAGAGGAGAAGGGTGTGGTGGACTTGCACTCGGATCAGTTGGCGCAAGCCGTTTTCCTACAGATCGCGCAAGGAGGCGAGTTGCAGACGCATATCCAGCGCACGTGCGAACAAGGACGCGAGCGGCTGCAGGCCTTATTCGATAGCTGTAAGCGATATCTGCCGCCGGGGACCCGGTGGACGCGGCCTGAAGGTGGTATGAGTTGCTGGATCGAACTGCCCGCTCCGCTTACGGCTGAGGAGCTGCTGCGGCGCGCTGCACGCGACGGGGTCGAATTTTTGACTGGGAGCAATTTCGCCGTTGTAGAGGGCCAACATAGCCGCGGTTTACGACTCAGTTTCGGAGGATTGACTCCGGCCGAGATCGAGTGGGGCGTTTCAGTGCTCGGTAGGGCGACCGAAGCCGGAGTGGAGACAGCGGCGGCCATCTCGGTTTAAACGATAGGTCGCTAGCAAAACAATTTCGTAGCAGAAGGAGTTAGGACGCATGAACTTCAATACCGATGGATTTCGCCTGAAGGTCGGGCTGGCAGAGATGCTGAAAGGCGGCGTCATTATGGACGTCGTCAACGCCGAGCAGGCTGTTATTGCGGAGCATGCGGGCGCCGTGGCCGTAATGGCTCTGGAACGCGTTCCCGCCGATATCCGCAAGGAAGGCGGCGTGGCTCGCATGTCGCAGATCCGAATTATCCGCGACATTGTTGCAGCGGTTTCCATTCCGGTGATGGCCAAGGTGCGCATCGGCCATTTTACGGAGGCGCGCATTCTAGAAGTATTGGGTGTCGATTATATCGATGAGAGTGAGGTCTTGACGCCCGCCGACGAGGAGCACCACGTCGACAAGCACGATTTTAAAGTTCCTTTTGTATGCGGGGCAAGGAATCTGGGCGAGGCTTTGCGTCGAATCGCCGAGGGTGCAGCTATGATTCGCACCAAGGGCGAAGCAGGCTCGGGTAACATCGTCGAGGCTGTACGCCATATACGCACCATCGTGAGAGAGATGCGGCAACTGACCGTACTCGGTAAGGAAGAGCTGGTGCACGAAGCCAAAAAGCTCCAAGCTCCGTTGGAACTGGTCGAAGTAGTGGCGCAAACAGGGAAGTTGCCTGTTCCTAACTTTTCGGCGGGTGGTATCGCGACTCCAGCCGATGCCGCCCTTGTGATGCAGCTGGGTGCGGAAGCAGTGTTTGTGGGTTCCGGCATCTTTAAGTCGTCTGATCCGGAGCGCCGCGCGAAAGCCATCGTGAAGGCGGCAACGTATTACCGCGATCCGGTGAAGCTTCTGGAGGCGAGCGAAGAGCTGGGTGAAGCCATGCCGGGTCTGGATGTCTCGAAGCTTCCAGAATCTGAACTGATGCAGGTGCGCGGCTGGTAAGAGCAGGGGTACTTGCGCTGCAGGGCGACTTCGACGCGCACTGCCGCGCACTTCGCAGCGCAGGCGCCGACGCATTCGAGGTGCGCACAGAGCAGGATCTTCGGAAGGCCGATGCGCTGGTGATCCCTGGCGGCGAAAGCACTACCTTGCTGCGTCTCCTCGATCTTGAACAACTTTGGGAACCGTTGCGCGAGTTCGGTGCTCAGAAGCCGATCTTTGGCACTTGCGCAGGGGCGATCTTGCTTGCCACAGATGTGACGCATCCTCGGCAGCGATCTCTTGGATTGGTCGATATTACAGTGGAGCGCAACGGTTACGGTCGTCAGATCGATTCCAGCATCGCGCTCATTCCGCTGGCGAATGGGAACACTCTGGAGGCGGTATTTATTCGGGCGCCTATTGTGCGTCGCGCAGGACCGTCGTGCAAAGTGCTGGCCGAACATCGCGGCACACCTGTTCTACTCGAGTCCGGCCGCCACATGATTGCAACCTTTCACCCGGAACTCTCATTGGGCGGCGAGTTTCCGATTCATCGGCAGTTCCTCTTCCGCGCAGAGACGGCGCGAAAAGCAGACCCAGTCCACGCCGAACACGAGAGCGTGGCTACAATGACGAAGTGAAGCGGGTCCTGTTCCTGTGCATCGGCAACTCCTGCCGGAGCCCGATGGCGGAGGGCTTTGCCAAGCGCTACGGCAGTGACGTCCTCAAGGCCTCGAGTGCCGGGACCGCGCCCGCCTCCATCGTCCAGCCGCTTACCCGCAAGGTGATGAGCGATAAGAACATCAGCATTGACGAGTACCAGACCAAAGACCTGATGTCAGTCGACTTTTCTCAGATCGACACGATCATCAACATGAGCGGACGTCCGGTGCCCTCGCGGGGCGATATTGAGGTGGTCGAGTGGAAGGTGGAGGACCCGATCGGCAAGGACGAGAGCGTCTACGTCTCAGTCCGCGATCAGATCGAGATGTTAGTCATGCGCTTAGTCCTCGACACGCGCCGCACATTAAATCCCCGGCAGCCGCGCACGCGTTCGCGCCGGGCCGAGCTTGCGGCGACGAAGGAAGACGGCAAGAATACGGGCGGCAAACAAGCTTAGAACACTGGAATGCTGCGGGCCCGCTCTTTAGCTTAGAGCCGATTGAAGGAAGGGAAGTCCACGCGCGCCGTGGAATTCGTGCTCGCCGCCGAAGATCTCCTGCTGCACATTCTCGGGTGCTCCGAAAACCTCATAGACCTTCTTCACTCGTTCGAAACTCTCGCGCGTAGCGTGCACCGGGAAAATGGGATCGCGATCGCCGCCTTCTGAAAACAGCGGACGAGGTGCAATCAGACCAGCCACGTCGTAGACTTCTGCCCAGTTCAATATGCCGGGAATGTAGTTGTCGATGCAGTGAGGAACGGACATAATACTGTCGCGGAACGTGTTCAAGTAGCCGCTAACGAAGGCAGCTTTGATCCGGGGCTCAACCGCAGCGGAGAACAACGTGCAGGTGCCGCCACCGGAGATGCCCATGCAGCCAATCCTTTCGATATCCAATTCATGTCGCGTGGCGATCCAATCCACGCAACGGATCACGTCCCAAACGCGCCAGCCGATCATCGTCTCACCCAGCAACAGCGCAGAGCCTGCGACCGGCTCACATGCTTTGACACCTGCCCCTTTGCGAGCGATGGCCTGGTTGCGTCGATGCCCGAAGGCCATGGGTTCGATGGCCGCTACGGCCAGCCCACGCTCGACGGCCTGAATCGCAAAGTCGTGTTGATATCCGGGCTTGCCGCTGCGATCCGTGCCAGATACATCAATACCGACGATGTCGTCGACTCCGCGACCATGACCCGGTATCGCGATCACGGTCGCGTACGGAGGGTTTCCTCTCTCCGGAAGGAGCAGGTAGCCGGGAACGGCGACACCGGGGCGGCTGTAGAACTGAATGCGCTCACGGCGATAGCTTCCGTGCCGCGTTACCTCAAACGCCTCTTCCCGCAGCGCCGTCTTCTCCTCCGGGAAGCCGCCCATCAGTTCAATTAGCTTCGATCGGAGTTCTGCTTGCCAAGCTTCCGCCATGGGGCGCGTTGTGGCGCGGAACATCATCCGCAAGGGTGCAGCTTGGTAGCGAGCCAGCGTCCATTTCACAGGATCAAGCTCGTCCGGCACTGTCCGGTCTTCTGGCCCCTCGCCCCCGCGAGTCTTTTTTGGTTGTGAAGCCTGCGCAAGCATGGCCGCTGAGGCGGAGGAGGCCGCAAGACTGAATTCTCTTCTGGTCGGGACTTTCATCGCACGAATTATATGCGTGGCGTCGCCGACTATTAAGGGCGAAAAGCTCGAGCATAATGAGCATCGCCGGTTTCAATTGCTCTAGGTGTGTAGAATACTGCAGTACTGCCAAGGGGAACCATGGCACGACCTACGGTGTCAAATCCGTTCATGCACTGTCTCGTTCCGAACGCAGGCCTGGCCTTGCTCATGGTTATGGGCGGCTGCTGCTCGGCGGGCGCGCAGACCGTCTCTGTGCTTACTTCGCAGTACAACAACGGCCGTACTGGACTAAACGACAGAGAATCGAAGTTAACGCCTGAAAATGTAAGTTCTAGGACGTTTGGCAAAGTCGCCACGCTTCCAGTTGATGGCGCGATTTTTGCTCAGCCACTGTATGTGCCGGATGTGAACGTGCCCGGCCGAGGGACTTACAATCTGCTGTTTGTCGCCACTGAGCGGGATACGGTTTACGCCTTCGATGCCGATCTGCGATCGCAGGAACCAGTTTGGAAAGTGAGCCTATTGCCCCAGACTCCGGCGTCGTTTCCCCTCTCTGCCGGGGACGTCGGATGTCCGTTCATCAGCCCCGGAGTCGGCGTCACTGCTACTCCAGTCATTGACATAGCGACGGGAACACTCTACGTATTGGCTCGACATGGCTATCGCGCAAACTTTATCGCCGGTATCAACCATGCACAGCGACTGCATGCTTTGGCGATCACAACAGGCCGAGAGAAGTTTGGCGGGCCAGTGGAGATTCAGGCCGTAGCGCCGGGAAGTGGCGCGGGAAGTTTTGCCGGGCGTATCAAGTTCGATGCTCTGCGAGAGAATCCGCGAGCGGCTTTACTGCTGCTGAATGGAATGGTCTATCTCACCTGGGGTTCCTCGTGCGACATTTCTCCGTACCACGGGTGGGTGATGGCGTACGACGCAAAGACTCTAAAGCAAATTGCTGTTTTCAATACCTCACCCAATGCCGGTGAGAGTGGCATCTGGCAGAGCGATACCGGGCCTGCGGCCGACGCCGAAGGGAATGTGTACGTGGCTACTGGCAACGGCAGTTTCGACGCAGTTTCAGGAGGAGGCGGCGACTACGGAGATTCCCTGCTGAAACTAAAGCTGCAAGGGAATCGCTTTGTCGTGGTGGATTTCTTCACGCCTCACAACGAGCAAGAGTTAAATTCGACTGACAAGGACCTCGGCTCGGGCGGGCCAATGCTTCTTCCCGCGAAGGCCGAGACTCGCCCCGCCGGTGTCGTCTTCGGCGGCAAGCAGGGCATCCTCTATAACGCCGATCCCAAGCATCTGGGCGGTTTGCAACGGCAAGGTGGTACGACAACGCTGCAAACCATTCGGCTTGCCACGGGAATCTTTGGCGCCGCGGCTTACTGGAACTCGAACCTGTACACTTTTGCAAGTAAGGATTGGCTGAAGCAGTGGAGCGTGGCCGATGGAAGGTTGGCACCTACTTATTCGGCCCGGAGCCAGATGGCGTCCCAGTTTTCGGGAGGCACTCCGACGGTGTCGGCGCTTGGGAGTCGCAATGGCATCGTGTGGATTGTGGAGAGCCGTGGTTGGGATCGGGGCGGAACACAGGCCGTATTACGCGCCTTTAGCGCTAACGATGTTGCGCAATTGCTTTACTCAAGCGAGCAAAATCTGGCACGAGATCACGGTAGCCAAGCGGTTCGGTTCACCATACCGACAGTTGCAAACGGGCGTGTGTACGTTGGCGGCGTGAATGCCATGAGTGTTTATGGTCTGCTACCGCGATGAGCAGTGCTCAGTCTGACCGCTCAAATCAGCCCACCGGATGACAAATCCCTCAACTGTGAATCGCGCCTAAAAAACACAACGGGCAGCCTGTATAAGGCTGCCCGTTGTGCTGCTTGCGTAAAGGATCTACTGAGCGTACTTACTTCGAGGTCGTCGAAGAAGTGGTGCCGCTCATGGTGTCACCCTTCTTGCTCTTCTTATGCTTCTTGCTGCTCTTCATCGAACCGGTGCTCGTGTCGGTGGAGGTCATCGTGCTGCTCGTGTTCTGAGCGAACACCGCCATACCCGAGAGAAGCGAGAGGCCGAGGGATGCGATCATAATCTTCTTCATTTTTATGTCTCCTAACTGTTTCTGGTAAACGAGCACTCTCGTGCTCTCAGCCATAGATTCTCATCTCAACGTGAAGTAGTCCTGAAGTTTACATTAAACTTATTTCACTCCAGCTGTGGCCCGTAGAACTCTCAGGATTGCCGAACCTCTCAGGCTAGTTGCTTTGGGTTAGGATTGAACATGGCCCTCACGACGAGTAATCGCAAGGTAAAAGACGTGGCGATCCTCGACCTGAAGGGCAGGTTTACCTTGGGCGATGGGACCGATACATTTCGAGACGAGATCCTTTCGCTGCTGGCACTAGGCGAACGTAAAATTTTGTTAAATCTTGCAGGGCTGACTTATTTAGACAGTGCGGGGCTCGGCGAACTGGTTGGTGCATACACTACGGTGAGAAAACACGGCGGAAGTTTGCGTCTGGTTCATCTGCAAACCAAGTTGCGCGACCTAATGCAGATCACCAAGTTGCACACCGTATTTCACGCCTTCGACGACGAGAATGCAGCCGTGAACAGCTACTAGTCACAGGGCTGTAACCTCGTGGGCGACGTTCTTCCAGCTATGTTGTAATCGATCACATGATGCGAAGCTCTGCCATACTGTTTGTCCTCGCGCTGGCCACGAGCGCGTTCGGAGCCTCACAACCGGCGGATCTGCTGGCTGGGGGACATCGCGACGCAATGAAGGCGGGCTGGATTCCCGTGCATCTGGAAGGTTCACCGGAGGCGATCGGTTATCAACACGGTTACCTGCTTGCTGAAGAGATTCAGGACAACTATCGAGCTATTGCACTAGAGCTGACGCACGACCGGCACAAGAGCTGGACACAACTTCGCGAGCTTTCGGATCGTTTGTTCGTTCCGAAGCTGAGCGAGGAGTACCGCACGGAACTTGGGAGCATGGCGGCCGGCGTGCAAGCTAAAGGCGTAAGGCTTGACCTGACGGACCTGGTAACCATGAACGCCTATATGGAGTTCTCCTACTATGACGATGCGCGCAAGGCGAAGGCGAAGAATCGGAAGGCGGTAAGTCATGCGCCGGACCACTGCAGCGCATTTGTTGCTACCGGCAGCTATACGCATGACGGCCGGGTTGTCATCGGGCATAACAACTGGAGTGACTACCTAACCGGCACTCGCTGGAACGTGATCTTTGATGTTGCGCCCGCATCCGGGCACCGCTTTCTGATGGACGGGATGCCGGGGCTGATCCACTCGGGCGACGATTTCGGCATCAACGACGGAGGCCTTCTCATTACCGAAACCACCATCAGCGGTTTTGTGGGATTTGATTCGAACGGTGTGCCCGAGTTTGTGCGCGCACGTAAGGCCATGCAGTATGCCTCCAGCATTGATGAGTTTGTCAGCATCATGAAGGACGGCAATAACGGCGGGTACGCTAACACGTGGCTGGTAGCCGACCGGAAGACTGGCGAGATCGCACGGCTGGAATTGGGCCTGAAGCATATGACTCTGAAGCGTACGACTGACGGATATTTCGTAGGCTCTAACTTCCCCATCGATCCGCAGTTGATTGCCGAAGAGACATCGAGTGGCCACACCACTACGAATGATCCCGACCAGGTCCGGCATCGCCGTTGGGACCAGCTGATGACAGAGAACAAGGGCAAAATCGACGTGGAGGCCGGCAAGCGCTTCGAGACGGATCATTACGATGTCACTACCAAGGAAATCGATCCGAACGAGCGCACGATCTGCGGGCATGTGGACAAATCACGTCGTGGGCTGCCCGGTTGGCAGGGCCCCTATGCTCCGGCCGGCGTTGCGGAAGTAAAAGTAGCCGATAGCACGATGGCTGAAAAGATGAGTTTTGTTGCCGGTGCGGGTCATCCTTGTGGCATCGAATTCCATGCTGCAGAGGCTCTGGCGGCGCACAAGGAGTATCGCTGGCAGAAGGAATTGCTTCACGATGTGAAAGCCAATCCCTTTGTTGTGATGGAGGCGGCAGCCCCAACCCGGCCGGTGCCCGCTACGCAGTAATGGAGCTGGTGATCTCCGCAGCGGAGGGGCGCGCACGTAAGCTGAAGCTGAACACGAGCCCGGTGTCGCTGGGCCGTGCGCCGGATAACGATCTCGCCTATCCTGACGACCCTTGGCTCTCCCGGTATCACCTGCGCATTGAGCCCGTAGAGAACACGTGGGTGGTAACAGATTGTGGCAGCCGTAACGGAACGCGCGTAAACGGAGCGGCGTTAACAAGCGCCTATCGCTTGCGCAGAGGCGATCGGGTCGAGGCCGGAAAACTGACGATCGACATTGAGGGGTTTTCAAGCGAAAGCCAGCTTGTCGAGTTCGTCGCGGACGGTCCGGGCGAGAGCAGCGAGAGCACTGTGGTGACGAATCTGAGCCGCGTTCTCTGCAGCTCGGAGGAGATCTCGGACCAGCCAGAAACACAGCTAAGCAGTGCTCGGGCAGCGCAGGCCTTACTGCGCGCCGGCCAGGAACTGGCTGGGCACCGGCCGCTTCCTGAGCTGTTTCCGCTGATTCTCGACCTGGCACTTTCCGCGGTTCAGGCGCGGCGCGGCGTGATCATGACGCTCGAGCCTGCAGGGTTGATGGTGAGGGCCAGTCGTGGCCAGGATTTCAGCATCAGCTCGTCCGTACGCGACCGCGTTCTGCTACGCCGCGAATCGTTGATGGTCGAAGATGCACTAGTCGACCGCCACCTGCGTTCGCAGCACAGCATCGTCGCCGAGCACGTACGGAGCATCCTGGCTGTACCGTTGCAGACCGGTTCGCAAGTGATCGGACTTCTCTACATCGACAACGAAAGCGTGCTGCAACCCTTCGGGCACGACGACCTTGCATTGCTGACTGTGATGGCCAATGTTGCGGCCATCCGAATCGAACACGCGCGTCTGTTGGAGATCGAGGGGCAGGAAAAGTTAATTGCTTTTGAAATAGCGCAGGCGCACGACATCCAGCGCAACCTGCTGCCCAGCGAGCCACCGCAGTTCGGGAGCGGAGAGCTTGGCGGGACCAACCTGCCGTGTCGTGGTGTCGGCGGCGATTACTATGACTACTTCAGTTACCAGGACGGACGCATTGCCATTGTGCTTGGCGACGTATGCGGTAAGGGATTGCCGGCGGCATTAATGATGTCGAGCCTGCAGGCGCGCGTGCAGATGCTGGGGGAGACACAACCGTTGCCGGACGAGGCCATGGGTGCGCTCAACAGAAGCGTGTGCCTGCGCTGCCCTCCCGGCAAGTTCATTACTCTGTTTTACGGGCTGTTGGATACGCGCACGGGCCGGCTCCAGTTTTCAAGTGCCGGCCACACCTATCCACAACTGGTGCATGCGGATGGCTCGGTGCAAAGCCTACAGACATCCGGTATGGTGCTCGGCCTCCTGCCGGGCTCGCGCTACCCAGTGGGCGAGGCGCAATTAAAAGACGGAGACGTTCTGGCCATCTACAGCGATGGTGTAACAGAGGCCAGCAATAGCAGCGGTGAAGAGTTTGGCGAAGAGGGCCTAATCCGTTTTATCCAGCAGCATCGAAACTTGACGGTGGAGGCAATGCTGAAGGAACTGCGGACGACGCTGCACGCCTGGACCGACCGGCAGGTCTTTGCCGACGATTTCACGGCTGTGTTCGTGAAGTGGCATGGTTCAGGTTCGGGAGGAACAGCGGAATGAATCGTCGTACCTGGATGGGCCGGGCTGTAAGCGGCCCGGTTTTTTTGACCGCAGCGCTCGCGCAGGATGAGGAGGATGGCCGGTCGCGTGCGCATGCTGGCAACCTACCCGCGCCGATTGCCGCATTAAAGAGCCGACGCCAGGAAGCCAAACCAATTTCGCGGGAAGAGCGCGAGCGCCGCTGCGACCAGGCACAAGCTCTGATGCGTCAGGCAAACTTGAACGCTATCTGCCTTGCAGGCGGGACGTCGCTGTACTACTTCACGGGAGTCCGCTGGGGCAATAGCGAACGGCTGTTCGCATGGTTATTGCCGCGGCAAGGAAAAGGCTTTTACGTGGCTCCGGCATTCGAAGAGGGGCGCGTGCGAGAACAGATTGCGGAGGCGCCAGACGGCGCGCAAGGCCGAGTGTGGACGTGGCAGGAAGATGAGGATCCTTATGCACTGCTGCATCGGGGTCTTGCCGATGCGGGCGCAAGTACCGGCAGGTTGGGGCTGGAAGAGCATATGCCATTTGTGTTCTCCGACGGCATAGCGCGCGCATGTCCCGGCCTGAAAATCGTGAATGCGCGGGATGTAGTTTCCGGATGCCGCATGCGAAAGTCACCGGCGGAACTGGCATTGATGACGTTAGCGAATCAAGTCACGCTATCGGTTTACCGTGCTGTTTATGAATCGTTGCAGCCGGGCATGACGCAGGCAGATGCAAGCAAGTTGATTGCCGCAGCGTACGACCGGATGGGATTCCGTGGTGAAGCTAGCGTGCAAGTGGGCGAGTTCAGCGCACTTCCGCATGGATCGCGAAAGCCGCAGGTAATTCGCGAAGGTACCGTGATCCTGGTCGACGACGGATGTACGGTTGAGGGCTACCAATCGGACATTACTCGAACGTTTGTTCTCGGCAAAGCTTCCGATAAGGTGAAGCACGTATTCGACGTGGTTCTGCGAGCACAAACAGCTGCGCTACGGGAAGCGCGTCCGGGTGTTCCTGCCGGCGCTGTAGACGCTGCCGCACGGAAAGTGATTGCGCAAGCGGGCTTTGGAGAAGGCTATGCCCACTTCGCCCACCGGCTCGGCCATGGCATCGGTTTGGATGGGCATGAATGGCCTTACCTGGTGAAGGGGAATTCCCTTCCGTTAGCGTCTGGCATGACCTTCAGCGACGAGCCCGGAATCTACCTACCCGGAGAGTTCGGAGTTCGCCTGGAAGACGATATGCACATCACTGAAGGTGGAGCCCAACTGTTCACACCTCAGAGCCCTTCACCTGAACATCCGTTTGCCGAGAGCACCGCTTCGTGAGTTGGGCGGCGGTCGGAGCGCTGTGCCTGGCGCTTGCGGTCGCTCTGGGTGCCTTTGGTGCACATGGACTACGGGATAAGTTGGATGCCTATTCGCTCAGCGTGTACGAAAGGGCAGTCTTTTACCACTTCGTGCATGCGTTCGGCATTCTGGTAGTTGCCATGGCAGCGCGAGCGGGCCTATTGGACCCAGTGCGTGCTGGTCGTGTGGCCGCGTTGTTGCTCGGCGGGATCGTGCTGTTCTCAGGAAGCCTCTATGCCCTTGCGGTCACAGGTGTGCGCGCATTGGGAGCCATCACTCCGCTAGGGGGCATCGCCTTCATCGCCGCATGGCTCTGGCTGTGTTGGAGCTTGTTGCGCGCCTGAAATCTGCAATCAGGATTTCGGCAGAAGGCTGGCAGGGTCAATGGTCGGTTTTCCGTGAAGCTCGCGGCTACGACATAAGTTGTAGTTCACAACCCATCGAATGAGCGAACACATTTAGGCTCCATCTCCGCTAGGCTATGTTCATTCGCTTTAGGACGTGCGCAACCGCACGAACGCGTGGGCTCCCGGACGGCAGTCAATTGCGCGGCCGGATACGCCCGCGGGCCTCTTATTGCCTGGGTACTTGGGCGTCCCGGATGAAATTGCAGCAGTGTGCAAGCTTTCCGCTTCCGCAAAGCGACCTAAACTCGCCGGGGTTCGGACAGATCCTGCAGGCGGCGTCACCCCGGTTGATACAGTTGGCGCTGAAGCTACTCTTTTGAGCGTGAGTTTAATACTTAAACCCTAGCTCTGAGTTACGAACGATCAAATATATGGAACCGATGTTTCTTAAAGATGTCGAGTCTCACAAGGGAGACGACAACTACAGCAAAGCCATCGAAATGATGAAGAGGGCGGGACCGGAGTATCCGCAGATCCTCCATATGTTTTCGTTCAAGATTGAGGCCACGGCGCACTTAGAGCGCTTTACGCAGCAGATCATGCGGGAAGCTGCTCCTCTGACAGCTGGGCTTCGCGAACTCATTGCGGCGTATACGTCGAGCTTGAATCAGTGTCCGTTTTGAACGAAATCACACGCCGCGGTCGCGGCGGAATTGCTCGGAAGTGAAGAACTAGTGCGCGGCGTGCTGTCTGATCTTGAGAGCTCGGCATTACCGGAGAACGAGAAAGCGCTGCTCCGGTTTGTTCGCAAAGTGAATGAGGATTCGGTGAATATCGGACCGCCCGATATGGAGACACTGCATGATGTCGGCTATACAGACGAAGCCATCTATTACGCTCTTACGGTTTGCGCTTTGTTCAATTTCTACAATCGCTGGATCGACGCGAGCGGTGTCCATCCCATGAGCAATGAGGCGCATCGCGCCGGAGGGAAACGATCGGCAATACACGGGTACTCCAGATCCTCACAACCAGTGCCGAAGCTGTGACGCACGCCCGCTCGCCACGAGCGGGTGTGCTCGTGGCGGCTTGCTGTGGCGTATTCTTCAGTTTCGGGTCGTTGTTCATTTCTACCTTTGGCGTTTTCTTGAAGCCTGTTGCGGCTGACATGCAATGGTCTCGCGCGCAACTATCGGCAGCGTTCACGGTGGCGGTCCTCTGCGTCGCTGCTTCCGGGCCGTTGTGGGGCAGGCTCCTTGATCGCGTTTCAGCGCGCCGCGTGGTTCTGCCCTGCATCCTCGCTTACGGCACCGGCTTTCTGTCGTTAGCTTTCCTGACCCGACACCTCGCGCATCTCTTCGCTGTGTATGCGGTCATGGGAATCGCGGCTTTGCCGACGGTTCAACTTGGCTACGCGAGAGTGGTGAGCGCGTGGTTTGATGAGGCTCGCGGACGAGCCCTTGCGGCGGTCATGGCCGGTTCCGGAGTCGGCTTCATGGTCTTCCCTCCCTTGGCCCAAGCAATCATCTCCGCATCAGGATGGCGCGCTGCTTACGCGATCTTGGGAGCTTTGGTGCTGATGGTCTCCTTGCCCTTATCGTGGTTCTTCCTCTACGAGCCGGGTCGATATGCAGCCACGGCAGAAATGGCTGTGAAGGATGCAACCGGCTCGATCATCAGCTTTCCATTTCTGAGTATTGTCGGCGGCTTGCTTTTGTTTTCATTCGCGACCAACGGCCTGAACGCCCATTGGTCACCGCTACTCACCGACAGTGGCTTGTCTCCCGCGACAGCAGCTTCGGTGCTTGCCACTGCGGGCGTAGCGTCGCTCGCAAGCAAGCTTCTTACCGGATATCTGCTTGATCGATTACGTGCAAACCGTGTGGCGGCTGCGCTTCTGTCTTGCTCGGCATTGGGAATGATTGCGACGCTTGCCGCCGGATCGTTTGTTTCGGCTTCGATCGGTGCCGTACTTGTCGGGATCGGAATGGGAGCCGAGTCTGATGCCGTACCCTATCTGCTGACGCGTTATTTCGGTCTTGAACGGCTCAGTGAGCTTTATGGTTGTACGTGGACCATCTACGCCGTCGCTGGTGCACTGGGCCCATTATTTGCCGGAGCAGTGTTCGATCAGACCGGGAGCTATCGTTCTGCTCTCTTCCTGTTTTTTACGCTGGTTGTCATCGCAAGCGGAGTGTTCGCGATGCTTCCAAAGTATGGCAGCAGTACGTAACCACGGAAACTCGGGAAGGAGCGGCGAACAAAATTCTGCGCGAACGTTCCTTTGCACGACCGGTCACGGCAACGCAAATACTGTAGCGCCAAACACTAGAAATTTTGGCCCAGTTCCGGCAAATCGGCGCCGCTAGCCGTAGCAGCGATGAACACGGAGGCCACCGACTCCAAGCCTTCGCGATCTTCCTCATCGAATCGCTCAAGTATCGGACTGTCGACATCCAGCACACCGATTAACCGGCCCCAGTTCACGAGCGGTACAACAATTTCAGAGCGTGAATCCGGGTCGCAGACGATATGTCCATCGAACTTGCTGGTGTCTGGGACAACGATTGTCTTGCGACTAGCTGCTGCTGTTCCGCATACGCCGCGCCGCCCAATGCGCTGCCGATGCATACCCCCATGCGCTCCGGCATCTCTTGCGTTATATCCAATTGAGCGTTTTGAATCGCCTGCTTGCTGGCCGCGACAGCAAACTGTATCGGCCTATCCAGACGTTTCAGCGCCTTTCCTTCCAGATACACAGCCGGATCGAAATCGCGCACTTCGGCGGCGATACGACAGGGCAGGCTGCTGC
>JAVHMZ010165345.1:0-24350 GCA_034782995.1 Amazona versicolor
AGCAGTCGCGCTCGCCGAGATGAATCGCGTGCCCATAGTTATCAGCCAGAACCTGCACCTCGACGTGCCGCATGCCGACCAGATACTTCTCCAAATACAGGTCGCCCTGCCCAAACGCCGCTTCGGCCTCGGCGCGCGCCATCGGGAACGCCCGCGCCAGCTCGGCCTCGTCATTCACTAAGCGCATGCCACGTCCACCGCCACCCGCCGCAGCTTTCAACAACACCGGGTAGCCGATCGTACCGGCAAGCTCATAGGCCTCATCAATGTTGCGTAGCAGCCCATCCGAGCCAGGGATGACAGGCAGTCCGGCGCTCTTCATCGCCCGCCGTGCAGCTGATTTATCGCCCATCAGCCGGATCGCCTCGGGCGACGGACCGATAAATGTCAAATTACACTGGGCGCATATATCGGCGAAATAGGGATTTTCCGAAAGAAAGCCGTAACCGGGATGAACCGCATCACAGCCTGTGATCAGTGCCGCCGTGATAAGCGCAGGCGTATTCAGATACGAAGCTGCACGACACCATGCTGGCGTTTGCGGCGGCGCGACGCTGGCCCAGCGTTCTCTCGAATGCAGTGGATCCCGGCTGGGTGGCGACGAAGATGGGTGGCCCTACTGCACCTGACGATCTAGACGAAGGCTGCCGAACTCAAGTGTGGCTGGCGGTCAGCGACGATGCATCAGCGGCCGTAACGGGCGAGTTCTTCTTCCATAAGAGCCTTCGCACTCCCAAAGCGGCTGCACGCGATGCGGAGCGGCAAGACAAACTGCTGGAAGAATGCCGGCGTTTGTCGGGCGTAGATTGGCCGGTTAACTAAATCTGCGGCGTCCGCAGAAAACCTTTCACTCCCGTATGCTACGTAGGGAGTAGAGTTAACAGTACCGTGCGGCATTTACAGCAAGACGTACGCTTCTCGTGGCGGCAGATGACCGCGAGCCCCGGCTTCACTTTGACGGCCGTGCTGTCTCTCGCTTTGGGAATTGGCGCCACGACAGCGGTTTTCAGCATCATCTATGCAGCGCTGATTAATCCCTATCCGTATCCGGAAGCCGAGCGCATTGTACGGCTCGCTATACAGAGCAAAGGGGGTGCGGGCGATTGGGTGAACGTGACCGGCCGGCAGGTCAAGCTGCTGCAGCAGTCGCCGGTGGTGGGAAGCGTTCTCGCGATGGACTTCCACCTGATGAGTTTGACCGGGCGCGAGTTCCCCGAAAACGTTAGAGAAGTGGGACTGATTGCCGGCGGCTTCCAAGACCTCGGCGTGCCCGCATTCCTGGGGCGGGGGCTAGCGGCTTCAGATTCGGTGGAAGGACAAGAGCCGCAGCCGGTAGTGCTGATCTCTTACGAATTCTGGCAGAAGCATTATTTCTCGAACCCGGACGCGGTTGGAAAAATGCTTGAACTCGATCATCGCAAGTACCTAATCGTGGGCGTGGCGGCGCCGCGATTCACTTGGTATGTCGGCGATGTTTATTTGCCTCTCAAGTTGACGAACGATCCGGTTCATACGCTCGTGGTTGACCTACGGCTAAAGCCCGGCGTCACCCATCGCGCTGCCAACGCAGCATTGCAACCGTTGGTCGAGCAGTTTGCCCGTGAGACCCCCAGCCGCTTCACGCAACATTTCTCTGTGCAAGTACAGGGGCTCAATGAGTGGGTGGTGAGAAGCATGGGCGGCACTCTCTATCTGCTGCTGGGTGCGGTGGCATTGCTGCTGGCGATCGGCTGCGGCAATGTTTCGATTCTCCTGCTCGCACGGGGAACAGCAAGGCAACAGGAACTGGCGATACGCTCGGCGATCGGAGCGGACAGGAAGCGCATTGTGGGACAGCTGCTGACCGAATCGTTGTTACTCGCTGTATTAGGCGCAGTGCTGGGCGTCGCGATGTCCTACGCCATTCTTGCCGGCATCAAGACTTTGCTGCCGAGGTATGCGTTCGCACCCGAAGTGGTGATCGACATCAACGTGCCGGTACTTGTATTCAGCGTGGCCGTTGCGTTGGGAACAGGCGTGGTCTTCGGGTTGTGGCCTGCGTTGAATCTGTCGCGAAAGCAGATTAACCAAACGATGCAGATTAATGCGCGGCGCGTAGCAGGAAGCGTGGGCTCGCGCCGTACGCACACGGCTCTGGTGGCGGGACAGATTGCGCTCACGATGATGCTGTTGACAGGAGCGGGTGCGGCGGCCAAAGGATTTCTGCGCCTGATCCGCGCGCCGCTCGGGTACGATCCGCAGAATGTGATGCTGGTGCAACTGCCGCTACGCGAGAACTCTTACGTCACCTGGGCCGCACGGGTGGCGTATTTTGAGGCGCTGCGCGACAAAATCGCGGCAACATCGGGCGTCGTGTCGGCAGCCATGTCGAGCAATGCGACTCCACCGCGCAACGGGTGGAATGCACAATTCGAGGTAAAGGGGCAAACCACCCGGGAGCGGCCCACAGGATCGATCAATCTGGTGAGCCCGGAATATTTCGGCCTGCTGCGTATTCCACTGCTACAAGGCCGGTTATGGGATCAAACGGAAAATCACCAGGGCGCGTTTGTCGCAGTGGTGAATCGCACTTTCGCACGGCGTTACTTCCCCAAGGGAGACGCGATCGGGCATTCGCTGCGCTTACCAGGCACGGAAGACGCTCCGCCCGCAGTCGTTTCGGTACCGCACGCTGCTCAATCATGGCTGACGATTGTGGGTCTTGTCGAAGATGCGCGGAACGATGGCCTGAGAAACGTGATCAAGCCGGGTGTCTACGTGCCGTACACACTCAGCATGTATGAGGGAACGCAGATCCTGGTCAGATCGGCGAATCGGCCGCTAAGCCTCGCGCCGGCCGTGCGAAAGGAGATCGCAAGGATCGATCCGGAACAGCAGATTTTCACGCCGGACGACCTGGTCACTGTCATTTCAAATGAGCCGGAGTGGCAGCAGGAACATCTGGCGGCGTGGATTTTTGGTGTGTTTGCCGCGCTTGCGCTGGCTCTGGCCGCGGTGGGCCTTTATAGCGTCGTCTCTTACACAGTTGTGCAACGCACGGGCGAGTTCGGCATACGCATTGCCTTGGGCGCAGAGAGCGGGCATGTGCTGCGAACCGTGTTCGCGTCGACATTGATCAGCGTGGCAGCCGGAATCGGCGTCGGCTTGCTACTGGCACTGGCATTGAGCGGCATTCTCGAGAAGTGGGTTGGCGGAGGCTCGCGAGATCCGGGGGCGTTGCTGACGGGATCGCTTCTGCTATGCATGGTTGCTGCTGCGGCGTGCGCAATACCGGCACGACATGCTCTGAAGATCGATCCGATGACCGCGCTCCGCTTTGAGTAAAGCGGCAAAGCCCATTCTGGGCCGGTAATTGCAATCATCCTTCACAACTGAGTAGGTCCACCGGAGGTGGATCAACAGACCTGTCGGAGGTTCACGTGCGGCCCAACTCTCGCCATTGCGTCCCGATCCTATTGCTTTGCTCGTTCGTGAGTAGTGCACAGCAAACCGCGAAGACCAGCGATTCGAACGCCGACTGGCACGCGTTTCGCAGAGCATATCCCTACCATATTCAAGAAGTTGTGCTCGCGGAGCCGGTAGACGGACACCAAACGTTGATCATCGCCGAACCGCCGCCGCAAGCAAGCTTTGCAGGACTGAAGCAATTAGACGCGGCTGCTTTTTCATCGCCTTTAGTCGGCACTCACAGGGTCGGTTATGACGGATGGGTGAAAGACATCATCGTGACTTTTCCGGTGAGAACGCCCGCGCAGATGCAGGCGCTGATCGACAAACTACACATCTATCTGTTTGGCACGGCTTACAAATCGTATGCGTTGAAAATTTCCCGTGAGCCGGTTATCCAAAAAACGAAGCTGAATATCCGAATCAGTGCATCGGATCTCAACAAATGGTTGTTCCTGGAGAAGGAGCAGTTCCGGTCTTCCTTCGGCAGCGCTCATCTTTCCATTCGAGACGCTTTAATGATGGGCAAATCAGGGCTCTACTACAGCGAGACACCGGGCCTCGTTGCGCTCGTGGTTTCAAGAAAGACCATGCTGGGCGCGATGAGCCGTGAACTGCGGCGCTTTGCACTCGATTCGGATTTGATTCTAGGCGCAACGGCTTCGGCCACCCACGTCGCGATACTCGCCCGCGAGCGCGTGCAAACCGTCGAGTCGCTGCCGCCGCTGCGCACGGAGACCATTCTTCTCCTCGCCAACGCAAAAACGAATCAACTAGCGCAGAGTTATGAGCGCATGAACCTCTTTGCGGGCCGGGTGAAGCAAATACAGATGGACTGGGCGCCCATTTACCTGAGCGATGATTTGATCGACACCGAGTACGGAAGCTTGCTGAACATCACCGACCAGATGTTGAAGTCATGGTCGAGCGACGGCCAGGTTCGTTACACGAACTTCGGTTACGAAGATCCACACAATTGGCCTTTCCCTAAGCCGATCCTGATCGACGCCCATCTAAGCGAGGTTACTTTTAACTGGAACACCAAAGGCGCTGGTTACACGCTCGATCTGAATGGGCATCACATTCTGGCCCTTAACAGAACGGGCTCTCTTCCGATCAGTTACATTCCCGGCGAGATCGATCCGACCGGGAAGAATCCTCTGGCTCGCTATGAGGAGACAGCATACGACTACTTCTCGGGCCTGCAGGACCCCAATCTGGCGCGTGTCGTACAGTACGCGCTGCTGTACCAGGTTTTTCGCGAATACGGCATCCAGGATCATTCGAGACCGGCCCCGCAGTACGAGCATCCCGAATGCAAGATGTTGTCGCAAGTCGCGGAGAACATGATCGAAGATCTCTTGCGGCATGACCCCGAGTGGTTGGCGGCAAGAGCGAATGACTCGGAAGCGATGATAACGGAAAAACGGAAATTAAGCGAAGAGCTGACAAGGTTCAGGAGCGCAGTCAATCGTGGAACGAACGCTTATGGATTCGAGCTTGTCTCCGATATGGCCGCACGAATAGCTAATCCGCGTGTCGATGAGCCCTTGGAGCAGGCGGTTCAAAATGGCAGCCGCAGCCGAACGAGCCTGACAGCAAGCGAGAAGCGCGGCTTGGCAGCCGGAGAGCTGGCTTATCAGTTCGGAAAGATGGACCTGGGACATTATTTTGCGGGTCGGATCGGACATTCTAACGAGACGGCACTCTACAAGGACTACGCGGAAAAAGCAGCGCTACGCCCCAGCGTGTGGATACATACGCCTTCAGTGGTCATATCGAAAACTCAGGGAGAACTCGCGACCATGGTTGGTGGACACAATCTGGATGCGCGAGTCATACGCTTTCGCGTAAGCGATCAGGTAGCGAAGGGCGACATCCGCATCGTGGAGGAAGCGAGTGGCCGCGTCGTGCTCGTGAATCCAAGAGATTCGGGCGCAGTACCGGAGTTGCTTCGCACAACAGCGCTTGCACCGAGCAAAGCCGATCTGGCAGCCACCGTGAAACCGATCCTGGCGAGACACGTTGAAGTGGCAAGTAATCTTCCTCGGGAGCAGGTTCTTGGCTTCGAAAGAACGGCCGCAACGGGGGCACGTGGTCTATCCACGGCTCAAACGCATGCGCCGACGCTGGGCGGCTGGTCCGGTGTAGAAAGAACAACTGTGGAAGTAAATCCGGCGCAGGCTTTGAGCAAAGCCGGAGTACGCGCCATGACGGTAAAGAAGAATGCCGATTTCAGTTTCGCGGTCTTTCCTCCCGACGCCACAGGAATGATGGAGGCGCGCAGCTACGACGCCGCTATGGACGCGGTGGTTAGCGCGATGAAGAATGTTGATGGACCGGCGGGCAACTGGACTTTGAATTTAGAAGGGTTCAGTAAAGAAGAAGCCACAAACTTCGTCCGGAGCACAGAAGTGCAGTTTACCGCTGCCGACCGGTTTCAATTAGCTGGCTTCCGGACGCCGGAGGGAGTCGATTCGGCGCGCGTTTCAGCTGCACTGGCAGAGCACTACGATTTTCAGCGGGCGACGATCGTCGAGTCTGTGCCCGAGATTCTTACCGGGCGAGATGGGGAGATGTTGCACGCGCTCAACGTGAAGGTGAAGATCCCCGCCCTTCAGGCTTCCAAGCCGCCGCTCTTGGTGAGAATCAAAATCTTTCTCAGCGAGCGAGTAACCGGCCCGATGATGGAGGCGCTGCAGAACGCCGTCGCGGCCGTATTCACTCGAGCGCAGGTAAGAGGTTCGTCCTTGGTAAGCCGCGGCGTCAGCAGAGAACGCGCAGCAGCCGATATTCTCTCGGGAGTCAAACGAGACCTGGAGAATATCTCAATTGAAGGCGTAGGAAAGTTGCCGTTCGAGATGGAAGTGAACGCTGATTTTGGTGACTTTCTGGTCGCGGAAGATCTCAACTATGGAAACGCTTATTCCGGTTAGCTCGACGTGCGCGTCGCCTGCAGACTGTGCGTTCGCCGTGGCGGTTCCGTTCACCCGGCAAGAGTTTGAGCAGGACGTTGAGTCGCAAGGGCGAAAGGATTTCGCCTTGAATTGGATGCAGCAGTTTGACGGTCGATCGACCGCCTTAGCCTGGAACAGCTATCGCCCGTATGCGGATTTGGTAGAGGATGTAGCGCGGCAGGCAGAGGGCTGGGGCGTAGAGGTAAACCGCCGTGCATCGTTGGACGAGTGGGTAGGAATGTTGAGACGGAGGCGCATCGTTACGCTGGTTGCGCACTGCAAGCGAGTAGACGAGGCAGGAGCAGACGATAGGCTCGAGTTCAGCGACGGGCTTTACGCGATAGCGGATGTCCTCGCGGCAATGCCCGAAGACTACGCGGGAACGCTTGATTTAAGTATTTGCTTTTCGCTCGACCTGGCTGGTCCACTGAAGCGGAAATTCCCCGCCTGTTCCGTTATTGCAAATAAACGAAAGGCGCGCCTCGACTACCGGCTAGCGATTTACCGCCAAGTGCTGCGCCGGCTGCGGACCGGAACTTGCTCCTACGTGGAGGCAATGACCGAAGTGCAAGTGGCGGTTCTGAAGAATGCTAAATTAGCGGCTCGCGCTGCTGGAGGATAATCGCCTGCCATGAACTTTCAAAGCGTATTGTCACGTTATGCTCAGAGCGCACCGAAGATGGGACCAGTGGATCGCTTTCCCGCTGAAGCCATGCGGGCGGACCTGCAGGCGGTAGCCAAAAAAAATGGACGCTACTTTCTGGCGATCTTTCTGGTTCTGACCGCATTGATGGTACTCGCCGTCGCGGTTCTGGCGAAGTTCATGGATCAACCATCCAAAGCGGTAGCGCTGCTGGCCGCAAGCGGAGTCTCGATCCCTTTTATCCTTCGCACCATGATGCAGATGTGGGAGAGCAAGGTAAAGGCCGACGCATTGCTGGCGATTTCGAGTTCTCTCGACGACAAGCTGCTGCGCACAGTGGTGGTTAGCTGGGCCCACGCGGCCAAGTCGGGGACGGTCCGGGCTGGAGTTCGATGAGTCGATTTGGTCCGCCCCGCAGGACGGTCCCCGATCTTTATCTCGCCGTTCAGTAATCAAGTCTCGAAGGAGCAAAAATCGGGGCCACCCCTTGGGAGAAATCGTGAAGCAGCGAACATCCGGACCTGCGATGCGCGCCCTCGCCGCACAAAATTCTTGAAGCCAAAGCAACGGGTGGTTCGTATGACGCTTTAGGAGTTGCTTTCGAAGCGCACGCCCATGCTTGTTCTTGCCTTGTTCACTATCGCTCTCATTGCTGCAGGCGATGAAACGAAGCCGAGTGCTGCGGAGATCATGCGGCGCGTGGCGGTAAATCAGGACCGTGAGCAGGCCGCCCGCAACCAGTTTGTCTATGACCAGAAAGTACATCGGGTCGAGCGCAGTAAAACGGGCAAACTGTTGCGCGAGGAGTTCTGGACCTATGCAATGACTCCAGGAGCGAAGGAGACGCACCGGAAAGTGGTTTCGGTGAAAGGCCGCTATTGGACAAAGGGCGCATACCGCGACTTTGAAGGCGAGCCAGTCCCGCACGGGCTGATCAGTATCACTTTTGACGACGACAATGGCGATACCCGCGATGGCGTGGATAGCGAGCTCTTCCCGCTAACAACCAAGGAACAAAAGAAGTATACGTTTGAATTGGTGGGCGAACGGATCATACATGATCGCCCCGCTTACCGGGTCGAGTTTCGTCCAACTGACCGGAAGGACTATGGATGGGTCGGCGAGGCCCTGGTAGATAAAGAAGAACTGCAACTGGTTTCCGCCTTTACTCGGCTCTCCCGCAAGCTGCCCGCCGCTGTACGAACAGTGCTCGGCACCGATGTTCCAGGTTTGGGGTACAACATAACGTATAAGCGCGTCGACAAAGATTTGTGGTTCCCGGCCACCTACGGAACCGAGTTCGGTCTTCGGGCTCTGTTTTTCTTGAACCGGACATTTAGTGAGTCGGGCGAAAACCTTAACTTTCGACGAACGGCGGTCGATAGCAAGATAGAGTTCGCAGGCAGCGCGGATCAGTAGTGTTGCTTCTCGAATGGCGTTCAGGCGTTCGGATCGCCGCGTATCCGAAGATAGAAGTTGCTTCTCATTTTCGACCTGGACGGCACACTTATCGATTCTTCGCGCGATCTAGCTATCTCTACCAACGCCACGCGCCAACATTTCGGATTGCCACCGCTGGAACAGGAGGTCGTGAACTCCTATGTAGGGAACGGAGCGGCGGCACTGGTGCGGCGTGCCATGGGCCTCGAAGCGAGCGAGGAACGCGCCCGCGAAGCGCTGGATTTTTTCCTGAAATACTACCGCGTGCATGCTCTAGAACATACCCGCCTATACCCGGGCATTCGCGAGGCGGTTATAGAGCTTGCCGGATCCGGGAATCAGCTTGCTGTCCTGACGAACAAGCCGGAGCGCATCAGCTTCGACATTCTTGATGCGCTGCACGTGCAGGAGCATTTTCTGCGCGTCATCGGCGGCAACACGCTCCCGGAGAAAAAGCCACATCCGGCAGGCATTCTAACGTTGGCCGAGGAGACAAAGACATCTCCGCGCAAGACCTTGATGATCGGCGACAGCAGCGTCGACGTGCAGACTGCGCGCAATGCCGGCGTCAGAAGCTGCGGCGTCACCTGGGGCTTTCAGCCCGAGACATTGCAGGTAATCGGGCCTGACTTTGTTGTTGACCATCCACAGGAGTTGCTGGGCGTTGTCACACAGGCTGCAGCTGCGTAACAGCCATCGCTCTTACGAGCTTAAGGAATTCAATCCCGGATTCTGATCCTTCCTCCGCACGTAAATCGACAGACCAAGCCCGAATAGCAATGCAGTGAGGATACAAGCGTGATAGACGGCATCGGCCAAAGTTTGGGGACCAACTCCAACAACAATCGTAAATATTCCGACCAGGGTTCCAAGTAACGCGAAGGATTGAGCGCCTATCGCCACCGGGGTGGTCCAGGACGGACGCACCAATGTCGCAATCCATCCGGCCAGGAGCACAGCGCCAATCACGCTCTCAGCGTTGGCTGCTTGTCGATGTTTGTAGCCATCCATCAAAAAGCCGAAATGTGTCAGGGCTGCGGCAAAGAACGCGGCCGCCTGGAGCATCAATATCACCCGAGTCGCCCTCATGCTTTCAGTGCCGTTTTACCTTGGGTAACCTGACCGTTCAACTTAACGGCGACAAATATGAGCCAAAAGAAGCCCAGGAAGCGGCTGATGGGGAGGCAGACCGACGCTGCAATCGTTAACATCACGAACATCGCTAAAGCTGAGATGACTGCCAGGACGTAGCCTGCCAAAACAGCCCACCGTGGAATGGCGCTGATTCCGCTTTGAACAACACCGGCCAGAAACAATGCGAAAAATCCCGCCCATCCGGGGCCTCCAGTCAGAAACGGCAGAAACTGCAGCGTTCGGAAGGCCGAGCCAGGGTCTATAGCGCCAGGGGAGGCGAGTGCCCACGAGCACAATGCGGCGATCGCAAGCATAACGGCCGCCCCGGCACTCCCTGCCAGCGTTAGGCCAAGAGCAGCAGCGTTTCTACTTAGTTTATGGTGGGTGGTCATTACTGCGCCCAATGCAGCGAGACAGACTGCCGATACGAGTTGCAGGCATGAGCTAACCCGGATCGCTTCAGTGTTATGAAGGAGGAAAGTGCGTGCTGCCTCGTCAGATCCGAACGGGTTCGGAATTCTTGCCCTGGGCGCAAGCAGCGGAACGATTGCCAGACTGGAGACAAAAAAGCCAGCGTGGAGCACAGCGAAAATGATCGAAGCGCGGCTGGCAATGCGATTCCTCGAGAGCTCCTCTCTTTCTTCCATATTTCGATCTGACCACTAATGCCGGCTCTTAAGCCTTCAGATTGGTTCAGGTACGTAAAGATATGTTTAGGGCCGGTCTTCTCCTCTTGATCGGGCCTTAGCATAAATCCAGATGCCTTCGCCACCGTCTGACTTCGATCGCGTTCTCCTGGTCGAGGATGATGCCGGTTTGTGCGCGCTCCTCGACCAGAGGCTAAGTACCGAGGGCTTTGTTGTCGAGTGCGCCCACGATGGTATTAGGGGGCTTGAGATGGCCCGCTCTCGCCGTTTTGCGCTGGTTGTTCTGGACTTGATGTTGCCGAAGCTGGGCGGCTTCGATGTACTCAAAAAACTCCGCGCCTCGTCGCCCGTACCAGTGCTCATTCTCACGGCGCGCGGCGATGACGTTGAGAAGGTGCTCGGGCTTGAGAGCGGTGCTGACGATTATCTGGCTAAACCGTTCAATCCGCGCGAGCTGATTGCACGAATGCGTGCCATACTGCGTCGCAGCAGGCGGTCACTGAAGGCAAGCGAGGTTTTCGCGGTCGAAGACATTACTCTCGATCCGCAGGCACGCGAAGTAACCGTCGGTGACATTCCGATTCATCTCACCAGCACAGAGTTTACGTTGCTGGAGACTCTCTTAAAAAATGCCGGAGCTATTGTTGGCCGGGAAGAGCTCACCGAGGAAGTCCTGGGTCGTAAGTTGGGCGGCGGCTTTGACCGTTCCATCGATGTTCATGTAAGCAACTTGCGAAAAAAGCTGGGGTTCACCAAGAATGGTGAACGAATCAAAGCTGTTCGGGGCTCCGGTTATATCTATGCGATCCGCGCAAACATTGTGAGTAAGTAACGAGTGAGCCGCCTCTATTTAAAAATCTTCCTTTGGTTTTGGGCTACGGCGTTTACCACTGCGGCTGCCCTTGTTATTACGTTCATGTTGTGGTCTGGCCAAAGTCATACCGCCCCGTGGGATCACTTGCATCCTGCGCAGTTTTCCCGGCCTTCGATTTCGTTCATCGCGCGGCAGTGGACGGTGGCTATTTTCGTCTCGGGACTGGTTTGTCTGCTTCTGACTAGATACTTAGTTGCACCGATCTTATCCTTACGAGCCATATCGCGAGAACTCGCGGACGGCAATCTTAAGGTCCGCGTTAGTGGTCAGTTAGAGCGCCGGCGAGACGAGATCGGAGGTCTCGTTCGAGACTTCAATGCAATGGCGTCCCGAATAGAGCAACTGATCGCACAGCAGCGTCAACTTATGTTCGACATGTCTCATGAACTTCGATCTCCCTTGGCCCGTTTGAATGTCGCGTTGGATCTTGAGCGCGTAAAAAACGATCGCGATCCCATCCTCGACCAAATGGAACAGGATCTGAACACCATGAACGAAATGATTGGGCGATTGCTGACCGTTGCAAAGCTGGACGCTTATGCTGAGCCTTTGTTCTCGGAGAGTGTAAACATCCCTGATTTAATCGCCGAAGTAGTCCAGAACGCCGCTTTCGAGGCGCAACGTCGAGGGATTATTCTTCAACCGCCCACCGCCGTTGCTGAACTGCGGGTTTTCGGCAATGCCGCTCTTCTCTACAGCGCCATGGAGAACGTCGTAAGAAATGCAATTCAGTATACCGATCCCGAAACAGACGTGAGGGTTGAAATATCTGCTGATGGACAGAAGCAGGTCTGCGTTCGGGTAACTGACTCCGGGCCCGGTGTCCCGGATTCGGAACTGGAAAACATCTTCCGTCCGTTCTACCGCGTAGATCAAGCCCGAGACCGCAGTATAGGTGGAACAGGGCTCGGATTAGCTATTGCGGAGAGGGTCCTTAACTTTCACCACGGCACCATCCGAGCCAAAAACCAGGCGCCTAAGGGCTTGCGGATTGACATGGTACTGCCGCTAGCCGAAGTTTCGCCCGTTAACTCGCCCAACTTACGACCTCAAATCGTTACAGGGCGATCGCGGTCAGGTTCTGACCGGAAATGCCCGGCAAAGTCCTCATCGTGACTTGTGCCGGCTACTCGCACTTGCCAAATACTGTCCCCCTACTTGCAGAACTTCACTCACCTCGGTCTTAGACAAATAACGTATGGCGGATGGCCGGTATATACGCCGAACTACCTGACTCAAACCGAAAAGCAACTCGCGTTGGGACGGCGTTATTCCGGCGTTGCAGAGCACGCGATCTTTGCCCAGCTGCACATCGGCCCTCCGCGCGTTCGAGTTCTCCCGAAAATAGGCCATCTGCGTTACGGGCGATCGCTCCCCGGCACACACAGTTGAAGGCAGAAACAAGGCTTGACACGGATAAAGAACTCCGCCTCTCAACGTCGCCCGCGACAACTCATCACGTGCAAGGTCGTGGATGCTGCCAGACTCGGGCAGCCCAGAACCGACGCTGCACTCCTCGCTCGAATCTACACGCTCCGAGGCGGCCACAGTTGGCCGTGCCTCCACATGCAGACATTTTTCTACATCCTCCAATAGCCGCTCGGCTAGATCACAGCTTTCGCCGCACACCACTAGCCCGTGATTACCCAACACGAAGACATCCGTGGTCGGATGCTCATGATAGGCGTCCCGCACAAGCTTGGCTAATGGCATGCCGGACAGCGTATAAGGAATCCACTGCCATGAGAAGCCGCCAAGACGAATGCGCAATGCACTTGGCGCATCAGCTCGAACCGCCCAGGCAATCGCGTTCACCGAGTGAACATGGACCACGACCTTGTGTGGAAGAGCTGCATGCATCGCCGTTTCAATCGATGCGCGTGCCCCCCTGGTGTTTGCTGTCTCGGGTATTGCTTCTTCAGCGTCGAGACACGCCCGCGCTCGCCTCAATGCCACCGGAATCAGGAAGTCCGGCGAGGCAGCATCCGCCAGCCACTTGCCCGACGCTTTGATCCAAAGGGTGTCGCCAGCCTTCACCGACGTGTTGCCCGTGCTAGCCTGTACCAGCAGGCGGTTTTGGGCCAGCCGTCTCGAGAGATCGCGAAGGCCTCTCGTGTCGGGTGCCTCTGCGCTAGAGACTCGATGTTTGCGGGCGTCGCTCAATCGCATCGTCACAACTACTGCAGAATCTTAAAAGCGGGAAGATCCTCGGCCACTGTTGCTCTTCGCTTCGACATCAGGCCACCGATCTTCACGGAGGATCTGAAGATTGCGCCAACCGGGATCATGCCACCTAACTTGTGATTGGCGACGGCCGCTAAACCAAGGGAAGCAATACAACCGCACGACTGGCAGTCTGGGTTGCCGCCGAACTGGCAGGGCGTAATCTTCGTCTTCAGATCCGCAGAGATCGTCTGTGTGGTGAGAGCAAAAACGCACTCTTCCGGCGAATGCGGAGGTGACGCAATCTGCCTGATGACTCCTTCGGGCATGTCGAGCTTTGGAAATTGCTTTCGTAAGACCAGCAACTCCTCCATTACCTGCTTTCGCTCCTCAGATGTCAGAATCTCCGGCAACGTATCGCCGACCTGCGGCGTAAACAGGCTGAACCAGACTTTATGCACCTCTGGCCGCTGGCACCAAAACGTTAGAAACTCGCCCAGATATCCCGGGCGTTTCATCAGCGGGCCGGTAACCGTCGAATGAATGGTAATCTTCTGTCCGGCGATATTCTTTAAAATCCGGTCATAGGTGGCTGGCTTGCGCCTCTCGTCATGCTCCGGCTGTAATCCGTCGATCGACACGACAACATTCATGCGCGGCAGCGTTGGCCACTGAGGCGGCAAGGGCCTGAAAGCGCTTGTTACTACCTGAAGGTGAACTTCACATTCCAGCAGCATCGGCACCATCGTTTCCAGTTCGCGGTACCGAACCAGCGGGTCTCCCCCTACGATCGACAAATGGAGCGGCCGCAGCTGGCGTACTACTTCCAGCACACCGTCTATCAATTCCTGCCCCTTGCGATCGTTTAACTCTCGCAAGGTAATTCCTCCCCCGAGATGACCCGCCTCGTAGGCGTAGCACCCCGGGCAGCGAAGCGGGCATTCACGTGTGATCTCAATGGAGAGTGATGGCCGTTGACCTCGCAGTATCTTTCCCCAAGCTCTGATGATCTCTGATGTCTGCACTTCCGGCTATCCTCGTTCCGATACGGACGGCTGACGCCGCTCGCGATCAATGTCGCTGTTCTGCTTTCACTTGCGACTGCGAATCTATATGTCAGTTGCTGTCAGATGAAAACTGCGACGCAGTCACGAAGGAACTCCAGGACTTGTTCGCAATCTTCGATCGTTGAAAAAGGAGCTTAGACGAGGGCTTTTGGTGGTGACGGGTCGGCGGCATGCTGAGCAACGCCGACGAAGCACGGAGAAGCGGCCCGCATTGGATCGGTCATACACAAGGTGAAGTCGTCGCTCTGAGTAACACTCTGCCAAGACTTTCCGCTGGGCACGATTGAGTCCGGCACGGCCTGATGATGGGCAGTTACGCACATCACCTTTTGTGGACTGTTGTTCAGCAACTCCGGGCAATCGGGAATGCTGTCCAGAGTGGATGCAAGCAGGACAATCGACGCCGCGAGCGCTAGCCATCTCGTAAATCGGAGAGCAAAATACAAAAGCCTCCTTATTTTACCTCTCGCTTGAACTGCGGTTCAGGCGCGGAGGAATAATCGCGTTTGCGATCTCACCTTCTCGAACAAATAGCCGAGCCGTTTTGAGTCCAATCCCACTGGTGGCGCCCGTAGTCACGCGTATGCTTGCCATTTAGTCGATTCATACTGCGCCCCTGGCTACTCAACTGTTCATCCCGAAGACCTCATCACCGGCTTTTGTGCCTGAGACGGTCGGAGCCAACGTCTCAACGACTCCTGAGAACTCGTGTGAGGGGATGGTGTGTGTGCGATCTGCGCCGGATCTTTGGGACCAGGTCGAAGGCCAGCCGAGTTCGGTCGGCATAACGCCCGCCGAAGCGATGCGAATGAGTACCTCTCCTTTTCCGGGAACGGGTCTTGGCAGCTCCCTAACGAGGAGCGATGGTTCGGCTTTCGTGCCGGCGACAACCAAAGACTGCATGCTTCTGGCTTCAACTCCTTCTGCTATTACCAACTTCAACTCCTTCCGCTATTACCAATCTGTTCGAAACGCTCTGAACGCTCGCCCGCCACCTCTCTTGGACGTTCTCGCCCACTACTCGTTACCGGCCATTACATTGGAAGAATGCTTAAGTCTCTCCAGGTTCTCGTATGACGCAGACAGAGTCGCGTGTTACCGTCCACATGGTGGCCAGTCTCGACGGCTTCATCGCTCGGCGTGATGGAAGTGTAGACTGGCTCGAAACCACCGACACCTTCGAGGGCGGGAAAAGCATGAATCCCGACCTGGTTAAGGAGTTCCTCTCCACAATTGGGTGCTATGTCATGGGCTCGCGGACCTATGAGACAGCCTTGGGTTTTGAGAACAAAGGCTTTGGATGGGCCTACGGCGACACGCCGGTAATCGTACTGACTAGTCGCGATCTTCCGACCAAGCGAAGTTCCGTCGAACTCCACTCAGGAGATCTCGCGCAGTTGGTGAATGAGCGCTTGAGACCTCGCTTCCGCAATATATGGTTTGTCGGCGGTGGTTCGGCGTCAGGCAGCTGCCTCCGGCTCGGGCTTGCGGACGAAGTGCGTTATTCAATTGTTCCGATATTGATCGGGGAAGGAATTCCTTTTTTCGATAGGCTCGAGCGAGACACGACCCTGCACCTCCGGGAGGTAAATGCATATAAGAACGGCATGGTGGAGCTCCGCTATGACGTTCGGAAATAGTCGCGATTGATTGTGCCCCACTATAACTGCTTCAACGCTTCGAAGTAGTGGTTATCGCCTTCATCCTCGTACTCGCGTACGATTGATATCCCGGCAGCTCCGAGCAGCCTTGTGTACTCCTCAGCCCCTAGAGAAATCGACTTCAGTCCTGTCATAGCGTCGTTCCAAACAGCAGGCTTGGCAGGTGAGGTGAAAAGCAGGCGACCGTTCGGCATCAATAGGTCGGCAAACCGCTGAATTAAGCGACGCTGGTCTTCAGCCTCGAGAAGGAAGACCAGCCCCCAAGCCAGGATGCCATCGAATTTACGATCGAATAGTCTCGATTCCTGCACAGTTTCGCAAAGAATCGGTGTGCCAGGTAAGTTGGTTTTAAATACCGCAACAAGGGACGGGGCTGCGTCCACAGCGAAGATGTCGAGACCTTCGTCGGCCAACGCTGCAGTCAGTGGAAATCCCGGCCCGCAGCCTAGATCAAGTACGCTGCCACGGCTCGGCAGTGTTCGTGCCCAACTCCGCACTTCTTCGACGCCGATTCCTACAGATCGACTCCCGCCACGATGCAGAAGGAAGTCTCTCGCTACTGATTCATAACCGTTGGATTCATCCACTTGTTTGACCTAATCAAGCCCGTCGACGTCTCGTAGCACAAGCTCGTGAGTCTTGAAGACAAGTCTTTCGTCCCAATCACGATAAGGCCATCTTCGCCTTGCTCTACCGAAAACTTACCCGATCTCCCGGCAGCAACGGCAAGCCTAGCGCGTCCGGGTCGCGCGCGTCCAAACGTACCGGCAGTAACCGCCCTGCATACAGCCGCCTCACTTCCAGGTGCTCGGGATGCTCGCCCGCAACCTCGCCCAGCTTGCTCCCCCAAAGCACCGTCTTGTCCTTGCCGTTGACAAACACCTTCATCTCAACCGACACCGAGCACGCTTCCGGAAACACCGCACAATTCTTTGACCCGCTCCGGCACACCGTCTCCGGATGCTTCAACTCCTCTGCAAGCTGCTCCATCTCCTCTGCCGTACGCGCGCTGAGCAGCACCGAACCGTGCGTCTTGTTCGCCGCGTTGAACAGAATCTCGTAGTACAACCGATAAACCTGCGCATGCTGCACTGCGGGCGTGACCAGATCCTGCACCGGCGTCTCATCCGGCGGACGATTTTTCATCGGTTCCACTAAAAGCAGCCGCAGCCCGTCCGGCTGGATCTCGTAACGCGCGATCTCCGTTCCAAGAAAGCCCGACAAGCCTCTCCGCGAGGAGCCTTTCTCGTAATAGGCGTTCTCAATCCGGATCTCCATCAGAGGCCGCAGATCGATAAACGCATGCGCCGGTTCGAAGCCGTTGAAGTCGCGCAATACACCGCTGAAAGGGGTCTCACGCCGATCCGGCGCGCGCAGTATATAAGCCGGCGTCCCGCGGACCACTTCGAATACTTTGCCGTGGCGGGCCGCGCAACCCGGTAAACACAGCAGCAGAAAACTGACTGCAAAGCAGCGGACTGGCGACGCTGGCATGAGCTTCATTCTCGCTGATGAATTTCCTTCTCTCCCGCTAAACTGGTGTCGATAACTGTTATATGGAGAAATATGTAGTTACCGGCGGCGCCGGTTTTATCGGCTCTGCGGTCGTTCGCGGACTCCTGGCGCAAGGCCGTCGCGTGCACGTCATCGACAATCTGTCCACCGGCAATCTGGACAACCTTGAGGAAGTCGCCGATTCCATCACCGTACACGAGTACGACATTCGCGACTACGCCCGTATCGCCAAGGTCATTTCCGGCGCGAAAGAAGTCTTTCACCTCGCCGCTCTTCCTTCCGTTCCAAAATCCATCCTCGACCCGGTCGCCAGCCACGAAACCAACATCGACGGCACTTTTAACGTGTTTCGAGCTGCCGCGGAAGGCAAAGCCGGCCGTGTCATCTACGCCGCATCCTCGTCCGCTTACGGCGACACGGATGTGCTTCCAAAAGTTGAGAACATGCTGCCTCGCCCGAAGTCGCCATATGCGCTGCAAAAGTTGGTCGGCGAGTATTATGCCAGCGTGTTTTCCGAATGTTTCGGTCTCGAAACTGTCGCACTACGATTCTTTAACGTCTTCGGCCCGCGCCAGGACCCCACCAGCGTGTATTCTGGCGTACTCTCGCTGTTCCTGACCGCCCTGATCGAGCGTCGCAGCCCGACTATGTATGGCGACGGCGAGCAGTCACGCGACTTCACCTACGTCGAAGACGTTGTAGCTCTGTTGTTTAAGGCCGCCGAGGCGTCCGGGGTGTCCGGTCAGGTGTTTAACGCCGGCAATGGCAACCGCTACACCCTTAATCAGACCTGGGAACTGCTGCAAAAGATTGAAGGAGTTAATCTTCCGCCCAATTACGGACCGCCGCGCCCGGGCGACGTCCGCGATTCGCAGGCCGATGTGACCGCCGCCGTCGAGAAACTTGGTCATAAGCCTCAATACACCTTCGAAGAGGGCCTCCGCCTCACCCTCGACTGGTATCGCAAGCACCTCGCAAAGCAAGACGAGAGGGTCACCGCGGAAGCTGGCTTCGTTTCCTAAATTTCGCGTGAGCGCACCCTTTGTTGTTGATTCCAAAGGGGTTTATCACTGTCCTGAGTTCGATGAGTTCGTTTGGCAAAAACATGGGTTCGGTTGCCGCCACGGCAATCCCTCGGCCGCAATCACCCTTCGCCAGGTCCATTCCGACATCGTTCTTCAGGCCGACCTCCTAAGCGATCGCGCAGCCGAGGGCGACGCCCTGGTCACAGCCAAACCCGGCGTGTCGATCGGAGTCCGTACGGCAGATTGCGTCCCCTTGCTCCTGCTCGATAGCCGTAGCCAAGCCGTAGCCGCCGTTCACGCAGGCTGGCGAGGCACCGCGGCCGCAATCGCGGTCCGGACGATCGAATCTCTTCAGGCCTCCTACGGAAGCGACTCAGAGCAACTCTACGCCGCCATCGGCCCCTGCATCCTGGCCTGCTGCTATCAGGTCAGCGAAGGCGTCGCGCTCCGTTTCGCGGATTACCCTGATGCCCAGCGCGCGGACGGTCCAGGAAAATACAAACTCGACTTGGCGGCCATCAACCGGTTTCAGCTGCAAGCCGCCGGAGTGCCGCCGGCGCATATCTTCGATTCGCAACTCTGCACTTCTTGTCTGGCGGATCAGTTCTTCTCATACCGGCGTGAGCCATCCAACCCGGGCCGTATGCTCTCCGCCATTTGCCGCTTCGCTTGATTCCGTTCGAAGCTCTTCCCCTCATCGCGGGTCTAACCTGCGGTAAAAGGAGACCACAGTTATGGACCGCACAGCGAAAGCGCAGTGGAAAGGCGATCTGAAATCCGGCACCGGAACAGTTTCCACCTCGAGCGGAGTTCTCTCCGAGGCGCAGTATTCGTTCAAGACGCGCTTCGAGGACGGGAAGGGAACCAACCCCGAAGAACTGCTCGCCGCCGCCCACGCAGGCTGCTTCTCGATGGCGCTTTCAGCGACGCTCGCCGGCGAAGGCCTTACCGCCGAAAGCATCAACACCACTTGCACCATCACGCTCGAAAAAGAAGGCGACGGTTTCTCGATCAAGCGCAGCCATCTCGACATGCGCGCGAAAATTCCCGGTGCAACGCCCGACGCATTCAATCGCGCGGCGAACGACGCGAAACAAAATTGCCCGGTGTCGAAATTGTTCGATACCGAGATCACGCTCAACGCTCAGCTCGAGGCCAGCGCTCAATCCTCGTCGTGATGATGCGAAAGAGCGGCGACGACGCTTAGATCTTCCAGCGTCGTTACGTCGCCCGTGATGCCGTCGTTAGCGACAATCTCGCGCAGCAGCCTTCGCATAATCTTTCCGCTGCGCGTTTTTGGCAGCGCATCGGTAAAACGTATCTCTTCGGGCCGTGCAAACGGCCCGATATTTTTCCCTACCCAGGTACGCAATTCGTTGCCCAGGGCATCACTATCGGGGTTGCCGCTCTTGAGTGTCACGAACGCGCAAACCGCCTGTCCGGTGACTTCGTGCGGCTTTCCAACCACCGCAGCCTCTGCCACAGCCGGATGCTGCACCAGCGCCGACTCGATTTCCATCGTGCTCAGCCGATGGCCGCTCACATTCATCACGTCATCCACCCGGCCCAGTACCCAGTAATAGCCGTCGTCATCGCACCGCGCCGCATCGCCCGTGAAATAAGCGCCCGCGACCTTCGACCAGTACTGCTCTTCATAGCGTTTCGGATCGCCCCAGATGGTCCGCGCCATGCTCGGCCATGGATGCTTCACGATGAGATAACCTTCGCGATTGTTGCCGACCGGCTCGCCCTTCGTATCGACAATCTCCGGCAAGATGCCGGGCAGCGGTCGTGTGGCCGAACCTGGTTTCAATACCGTTGCGCCGGGAACCGGCGAGATCATGATTGCCCCAGTCTCGGTCTGCCACCACGTGTCGACAATCGGGCAGCGCTCTTTGCCGATCACGCGGTAGAACCAATCCCATGCCGCAGGGTTGATCGGCTCACCAACGGAGCCGAGCAGGCGCAAACTCGACAGATCGTGCGCGTCCGGCCACTTGTCGCCCTGACGCAGCAGAGCGCGAATCGCCGTGGGCGAGGTGTAGAAAATTGTGACCTTAAGCTTCTCGACGATCTGCCACAAGCGATCGAACGCTGGAAAATCGGGCGCTCCTTCGTACATCACAACCGTCGCGCCGGCGGCGAGCGGCCCATAGACGAGGTAACTGTGGCCCGTCACCCAGCCAACGTCCGCGGTGCACCAATAAATATCGTTCTCCTGCAAATCAAACACCCAGCGCATTGCCATGATGTTCTGCAACAGGTAGCCGGCTGTGGTGTGCAGAATTCCTTTCGGCTTGCCGGTTGTGCCCGAAGTGTACAGAACGTAGAGCGGATGTTCCGCATCCAATTGTTCCGGCTCGCAGGTGTCGCCCTCGCTGCCAAGCGCGGCATCTTGTTCGTGCCACCAGAAATCGCGCCCTTCCTGCATTGTGGTCGCAGAACCGGTGCGGCGATAGACGACGACATGGTTGACACAAGAACACTCTGTGACCGCCTCGTCCACCGCGCTCTTCAGCTTTACTTCCTTGCCGCGCCGCCAGCCGCCGTCTGCCGTGATGACGACGCAGGCGTTCAGGTCTTCGATGCGCGCCTTCAATGCTTCGGCCGAGAACCCGGCAAACACCACGCTGTGTGTGATGCCAAGACGAGCGCACGCCAGCACCGCAATGGGCAACTCCGGCACCATCGGCATGTAAATGATGGCTCTGTCGCCGCGTTTGCAGCCGAGCTTCTTCAGCACATTCGCGAAGCGGCAGACCCGCTTGTGCAGTTCCTCATAAGTGAGCGTGAGCGCATCGCCAGGTTCGCCTTCCCACACCAGCGCAGGTTTCGTTCGGCGATCCGTCGACAAGTGCCGATCAACACAATTGACGCTCGCGTTGATTAGCCCGTCGGCGAACCACTTCGCTTCCGGCGGATTCCACTCAAGGCCTCTCGTAAACGGCTTAAACCAGCTCAGTTCGGACTTAGCCAACTCCGACCAGAACTGTTCCGGATTTGCTGCCGCTTGATCATAAAGCTGCTGATAGGCTTCACTGCTCTTGACATGCGCTTGGGAACTGAACTGCCGACTGGGTGGATAAGTTTTTTCGTCGCTCAAGAGGGAACTCCAGCGCCAGTGTAACGCGGACAGCGCGGCGTTCCGGAAAGCTAGCGAACGGACCCAATGTGCTCCGGGGGCCAGAACACAAACACGGCTTTTCCGTAGATGTAATTGCGCGGCACGAATCCCCAGGCTCGGCTGTCGTTCGACGAGATGCGATGATCGCCGAGCACGAAATAATCATCGGGCGGAACCACCGTCAAGGGATATGGACGATAGTCGCGGTAGTCAGCCGGCACGTAGTTCTCGACCAGCTTTTTGCCGTTGACAATGACCTGTCCGTCGTCGACCTGCACCGTGTCGCCGGGCAACCCGATCACGCGCTTGATGTATGACTTCGTCTGGTCATCCGGAAACAGAAACACCACGGTGTCGCCGCGCTTGATGTCGCCGAGGCCGAACTTATAGGTGAACTGATTGATAAACAGCCGCTCCTGATCGAGCAGGTTGGGCATCATGCTCGTTCCCTCAACCTTCACGGGCCGGTAAAGAAGGAGGATGACCAGCAGCGCAATCAGCACCGACAGCATGAGGTCACGAAACCACGCAATTGTCCCGATCAACGCAGACGCGTGATGTTCTTTGGCCCTACCCGGACCTGACTCAGTAGCCGGGGGAGTCAGCTCGCTCATACCTAAGTTCTAATTCCAGATTACAAGGACCGTCTGATTGCCAGGCGCGGTCAGCTAGGGTTTTGGACGCACCGGATACAGATCCGGTAGCCCGAAGCCGAGAAAAATCTCAGCTATCTGCCGGACAGTTCGCGTTCCGCCCGCAGCCAGTCTTCTTCCGGGGAGCCCGGAGCGTAGTTGCGGTCAACCCAATATGAATAGGCGAGTTCCGCGATATCGTGATGCCGGACCAAACGCGTAGGAGCGTCGGAAAGCGACGGAGCCGAGCTGTTCGAACCGCTAGCGGCAGCAGCAGATGTCTTCGCTGCAACAACGGATTTTTCTTTGATCGGTTCGGAAACTGCCGGGCTCGTGAGCTTGTGGTGATGTTTCACAACAGGTTTCTCAGCGACCTTACGCGTCTTAGGAGCTTTACTTGACTGCATTCGCTCATTAAAACACACTGAAACAAATTTGTCAGTATTTGTTCAGAGCAGCCGAGCGGCGCTCACGACAAGACTACTAGCAGGTCGCGCGCCTCTACCGTATCTCGCGCCTTGACCGCTACTTCCTTCACCGTTCCATCTTTCGGCGCATACACCGTCGTTTGCATCTTCATGGCTTCGAGCACGAGCAGGCGCTCGCCTTTTTTGACCGTGTCTCCGGGCTGGACATAGACAGTGTTGATCGCGCCTGGTATCGGTGCTCCCACTTGCCCTGGATCGCTGCCCTCTACTTTACGTTTTGCGCTCGCGGCTGCTTTAATCGAGCGGTCTTTCACCTCGACTTGGCGAGGCTGCCCGTTGAGTTCGAAGAACACCGTTCGCATGCCGTCGCTACGCGCTTCGCCCACGGTCAGAAGCCGGATAATGAGCGTCTTGCCCGGCTCGAGTTCGACAGTGATTTCCTCGCGCTCTTCAAGGCCGTAGAGAAAAGGCGGAGTCGGCAAGATATCCAGATCTCCAAACTGCGTGCGCGCCTCGGCGAACTTCTGAAAGACTTCCGGGTACATCAAATAGCTGAGCAGATCAGTACGGGAGTCTGCTCCCATTTCTTCTTTGATCTTCTCTGCTGCCGCGTTGAAATCGACCGGCGGAAGATTCTGCCCGGGCCTTCCCGTCATTGGTTCTTTGCCGTGCAAAATGATTTGCTGCAAATGCTGCGGCCAGCCGCCTTCGGGCTGCCCGAGTGAGCCCATGAACATGTCAGCCACTGAATTTGGCAGCGCGACGTTGTTATCAACCGGCAACTTCTCCAACTGCTCGACGGTCATGTCGTGACTGATCAAATAGAGCGCAAGATCGCCCACCACTTTGCTCGAAGGCGTGACCTTCACGATGTCCCCAAATGCCATGTTCACGTCGGCATATGTCTGCGCCACTTCGGGCCACCGACCGCCTAATCCCATCGCTTCTGCCTGTGCTTTCAGGTTTGTAAACTGACCGCCCGGCATCTCATGGATGTAGACATCCGAGCTACCCGACTTGGGCGCCTCATCAAACGGGGCGTAGTAGGAGCGCACGGTCTCCCAGTAGTCAGAGCAATGATTCAGCGCCTCGAAATTTAGGCCAGTATCGCGCTCTGTGTGTGCGAGCGCCGCCACGATGGAATTTAAATTGGGCTGGCTCGTGGTTCCGCTCATCGAGGAGATCGCGCCGTCCGCCACGTTTACTCCCGCTTCAGCCGCTTTCAGAATCGTAGCCGCGTTGACGCCGCTCGTGTCATGAGTATGCAGATGGATCGGTATTCCGACTTCCTCCCGCAACGCCTTGACCAGCTTGTACGCCGCATAGGGCCGCAGGAGCCCGGCCATATCCTTTACTCTGAGTATGTGCGTGCCCATGCGCTCGAGCTCTTTCGCGAGTCGCACATAGTAGTTAAGCGAATACTTTTCGCGCTTTGGATCGAGAATGTCGCCGGTGTAGCAGACTGCAGCCTCACAGATGCGGCCGGTTTTGAGCGTTGCCTCAACGGCCGACTGCATGTTCGGAAGCCAGTTCAATGAATCGAAGATGCGGAAGATGTCGATACCCTGCGCTGCTGCCTCGACGATAAACTCC
>JAVHMZ010166371.1:0-24348 GCA_034782995.1 Amazona versicolor
CCGGATGTTGGACATGGGCTTCCTGCCAGCTATCGAGCGCATTCTCGCCATCCTTCCCAAGGCTCGGCAGAGCATGTTTTTCTCGGCCACCATGGATCGCACGGTGGAGCGTCTAATCGCCCGTTTCTCGAACAATCCAGTACGCATTGCCGCAAATCAAGGCAGCAGCAAGGAGACTGCGGACGGGATCGACCTGTGCGTCTATGAGGTAGAGCATGATCGCAAGATTGGCTTGCTGCACCACATGCTCGGCTCTGAAGACGGCTCATTTCTCGTTTTCGCACGCACCAAGCATGGGGCAGATCGATTGGCGAAGCGGCTGGGGCGGCTCGGTGTGCGGGCTGCTGCCATACACGGCGATCGCACCCAGAACCAGCGTAACCAGGCTTTGAACGGCTTCCGCGAAGGCCGATACCGGGTGCTGGTAGCTACCGACGTTGCAGCGCGCGGCATCCATGTCGATAGCGTTGCGCACGTAATAAATTTCGATCTGCCGCAAGCTCCGGCTGATTTTGTACACCGTGTGGGACGTACCGGACGTGCCGGGCAGAAGGGCTGCGCGACTACTTTTAGCGTTCGCGCGGAACGCGGCGAGATCAAACGGATCGAGCGCGAGTGCCGAGTTCGTCTCGATCGACGGGATGTGCCGGCCGCGGTGCTGAATGACGAGCAGTTGCGCGAACACGAGGTGGCACCGATCCTGGAAACAGCGCCAGCCCAGCGTATGCCGAAATCGGGCTTTGCCCATCACCACGACTCGCCGTCTGAAGCGCACCGGCGTCGTCGCCCACAATCCCGGGCCGCTTTTGCCAGGCGCGCCGGTTCCGGCTCCTAAGTAACCGACGCATCTGCAGCCTTGCCAGTGATAGAGTCTGAGTCCGTCCCATGGCGACTCGACTCTTACTACCGCTGCTTCTATTTGTTCCGCTTAGTTCTTCACGGCTGTTGGGTGACGACCTAAGCTCTCTGCCGCAGTTGAAGGACTATACGACGCGGCGTGCCACGTCCAGCGACCCCAGTGGCGGCAATGACGATGGCACCAGCCAGCATCCAATACAGCCCGGCGAACAGCGGACGATCGCGGAGCTGACCGGTCCCGGGGTTCTGAAACATCTGTGGTTCACGATTGCGGATCCGGAGCGGTATCACCTGAAAAAGATCGTGCTCCGGATGTACTGGGATGCAGATCCGCTTCCCGCTGTGGAGGCGCCTATCGGCGACTTCTTCGGTCTAGGCCTTGGTGAGTACGTGATGTACGAATCGGGCCCACTCTCGGTTGGCTCACAGAAGTCACTCAACTGCTACTTTCCGATGCCGTTTCGTAAGTCGGCGCGAATCACGGTAACGAACGAAGGCGCGCACAAAGTCGATGCCTTCTACTACAACTTGGATTGGGAGCAGCACAAGAGCCTGCCTGAGAACGTCGCTTACTTTTATGCCGAGTACCGTCAGGCAACGCCCAACAAGGGCCGCACCGATGATTGGGCAGACAACGGAAGTAAGAATGTGAACAACGCCATCAACAAAGACGGGGCCGGCAACTACGTGATGTTTGAGACGGAGGGTCGCGGACATTATGTAGGGGTAACGCTCAGCATTCTGCAGAACCAAGGCGACTGGTGGGGTGAAGGGGACGAGATGATGTTTATCGACGATCGCGACCGACCCACAATCATTGGTACCGGTTCAGAGGATTACTTTTTGGGAGCGTGGTGTTACGGCAGTTGCGGCCTTTCTTCCTTTGGAAATTTTTATCCGACGTTTGCTTACGAGCGATATGGCAATCCTCGCAACGGCGGTGCAAATCGCGGCTCCGAATGGATGGTGTACCGGTTTCATACCGATTCACCCGTTAGCTTCGAGAAGTATTTCAAGATGACCATCGAGCATGGTCATGCGAATCACCGGTCTGATAATTTCTACTCCGTTGGGTACTGGTATCAGCAAGGCTCACACCATCTCCGGCAACCATTGCCACGGGTAGCCGATCGCATTCCGAGGCAATTCAACATGGGCGGGCCTACGATGGGGAACCCTTAGTTGTTGGCAGCAAGCACCCGCTAACATATGGAATGCAGGTCGTGATCCTTGCTGGGGGTCTAGGTACGCGGATGCTGCCCTTCACCGAGACGGTCCCCAAGCCGCTGCTACCAGTAAGTGGCAAGCCGTTTCTGGCGCACCAAATTGAGTTGCTTACAAGGGGCGGATTTAGGAAATTCCTGCTGCTGACGGGTTATCTAGGCGAGCAAATAGAGGACTATTTTCGTGATTCCACTCTTCCGGTGCTCATCGAGTACAGTCGTGAGCCGGATCGCTTAGGTACGGGCGGGGCGGTTGTTCACGCGAACGGGCTGCTGGACGATGAATTCTTGCTACTGAACGGGGACACGTATTTGGATATCGACTATTCGACGCTTGCAAAGAGCTTCCATGCTGCCGCGTGCCAAGCCTGCGTTGCGGTGTACCCTGCGGAGAAAACGACTTTGGCTGGGAACATAACACTAAATAATGACGGGCGCGTTGTCGAATACAACAAACGAACGCGTGCTGGGAGCTATCTGGACGCAGGGGTTCTTGCTGCCCGGAAGTCTGTCCTCCAATGGATTCCGCCGGAGCGCCCGGCATCTTTTGAAGAGAACGTATATCCGGAACTTGCGCGCCGGGCGGAACTTCTTGCCTGGCAGTCGCCATCGCCCTATTTCGACATGGGCACTCCGGAAGGCTTAGCGGCGCTTGAGGACCATCTCCGTTGATCGTGGTACGCACTCCCTTTCGGGTCAGCCTTGCGGGCGGCGGCAGCGATCTACCCAGCTTTTACCGGCACGAGTGCGGTGCGGTGCTGAGCGCCAGCATCGACAAGTACATGTACATCGTGATTCATCCGTATTTTCACGACAAAATTCGGATCAAGTATTCACGAACTGAGGACGTGGCGCATGCCAGCGAAGTAGAACACCCGATTGTGCGCGAGTGCCTGCAGATGCACGGGCTGACCTCGGGTGTCGAGATTGCGAGTATTGCCGATGTTCCAGCCGGTACCGGCATGGGCTCAAGCAGCGCCTTCACTGTGGGCCTGTTGCACGCTTTGCGGGCTCACCAGGGGCTGGCAATCGACCCTTATGATCTTGCGGCGACTGCCTGCCAGGTAGAGATTGAACGGCTGCGCGAACCTATCGGCAAACAGGATCAATACGCGGTAGCACTTGGTGGGCTGAATCTCCTGCGTTTTGCGCCAGACGGGGACGTGAAGGTGGAACCGCTGCTGTTAAATACGTCCGCGCTTAAGGCTTTGGAGGAGCGACTGCTGCTCTTATACCTTGGACAGGAGCGGCAAGCTTCCAGCATTCTGGGCGAGCAGAGCCGCAACATGGAGGACCGGCACAAATTCGACCAGGTTCGCTTGATGGTGAAGCTGGCCGAGTTGTTGCGTGATGCGCTGCGGGACGGCGATGTTGGCGCGTGCGGAGAGATTCTGCACGAAGGCTGGATGCGTAAGCGCGAACTCGCCCTGGGGATCACCAGCCCGGCGATTGATGACATCTACGGGCGAGCGTTGGCTGCGGGTGCGTCGGGTGGCAAATTGCTGGGCGCAGGCGGCGGTGGCTTCCTGCTGCTCTACTGCGAGCCGGACATGCAGGCCGGATTACGTGCAGCGCTGCATGAATTTCGCGAGATGCCAATCCGGTTCTCGTTCGGTGGCTCACAGGTGATCTACCAAGATCGTCCAGCGGCCGAAGGCGCTCCGAACTGGCTGAACGAACTGGTCGGCTCCCGATGAAGCGGGTGCTCGGCTGGCCACTGCTGGCCGTAGGCATCGTCGGCTCGATCTCGTCCACTGTATTTCTTGGCTTGGTGATCGCCGGTGCGCGTCGCTTTTTTCGTGACGCTGCAGAGCAACGAGCGGCAGAAGAGCGCGCCGAAAGAAGTAGTTTTCCGCCCGTATCAATTCTGAAGCCGTTACATGGCGACGAAGCCGGGCTCGAGGAGAATCTCCAAAGCTTCTTCGAGCAGGATTATCCGAAGTACGAAGTGCTTTTTGCCGCGGATACCGAGGATGATAAGGCGCTACCGATTGCGCGCCGTGTGATGGCGCGGCATCCGGAGATCTCCTCGCGCATTCTGGTGCATGGGGAGCCGCCCTGGCCCAATCCGCCCACGTACTCGTTCGCGCGCATGGCCGAGGCGGCTCGCTACGAGGTCCTTGTAACGAGCGATAGCGATGTGCGTGTTGACCCCAAGTATCTGCGAGAGGTTGCATCGCCGCTATGCGAAGCAAACAACGGGATGGTGACTTGCCTATACCGGGGCAAGAATTTGGGCGGGTTGGCATCGGCCCTGGATGCGATCGGGATGAGTGTGGAAATGACGGCCGGCGTACTGGTGGCGAATTTGATGGAAGGCATGAAGTTCGGTCTCGGCCCGACTATCGCTATCCGCCGGGACGCGCTGGACGCCATCGGCGGCTACCAAATGCTGCAGGATGTTTTCTCGAACGACTTTGTGATCGGGAACCTGGTGGACGAGGCAGGCTTCCGGGTAGTTCTCTCGCAGCATGTGATTGATCATGTCGTGCCACCCATGACATTCCGGCGGATGTGGCAGCGCCAAGTGCGTTGGGCAACCGGTACGAAGTTCTCAAGGCCTAAGGGTCACTTGGGAACGGTGTTCGTGTACAGCGTCCCGTATGGTGTTTTTGCGTGGGTAGGGGCTGCGTTGCTGCGGAGACCGCGAGCAGGGTTGGGCATCTTTATCTGGACGATCGTGAATCGTTTGGTGGAGCTGGGCGTGGCGGGAACGGCGGTCGTACGCGATCCCGAGTGCGCTCGCCAGCCGTGGTTGGCGCCCCTACGCGATCTGCTGGGCTTCGCGATCTGGGTAGTAAGCTACACAGGCGGGCCGTTGCAATGGCGCGGCGGGCAGTTCGAGCTGGTCAGCGGTGGAAAGATTGCGGTGCGGAGGAGAGGGGTGGTGTTTTCTTGAGTGCTGTATAGCTCAGAATGGGCGTCGCTCACGGTTCGTACCATATCAGTGCCAGCCTTCTTAATCGCATCCTAACGAAAAGCGCAGTGCTATGCAGACTTCCTTCATGCGTACGCTGTTCAAACTGGTGATTCGCTTGCCTAAGCGGTCCTGCGCAATGGTGACGGCATTGTGGAGGTTCACCGCGCATGGTCCCTGCATGCCGTCTTCGACATCAAGCACTACCTCGGAGGGGACATCGCGAATGGTGGAAGTAATAGGGGCCACCGTTACCGTCGAGAGATGCTTAACTGCGATATCGCGGGTCAGTATCAGCACCGGTCGTTCCTTGTCCGGACGAGTAAACTGGCATAGATGAACAGCCCCGCGGTTCAATCTTCCGGCCAAGACGCCGCGTCCTCCCACGGTAGATACTCCTTTTTCCGTTGCGGCTTTGCCTGATAACCGAGCCGATCCCGCTCCTCCAAGTCCCGGATACGCAAGCGCTTAAGGTGTTCTTCCAGAGCCACGCGAATCAGGGCCGATCGGTTCACCTTTTCCTTCTTGGCCGCGCGATCAGCGGCCTTCAAGAGCTTCTCGTCAAGGACTACCTGGATGGTTTCCATTGTGGAGGGTAGTACACAGTATATTCCATATCTACGTTTGCAAAATCGCTTTGCGGGACAATGAGATATGCCTCTCTATCCAGAAGAGAAAGATCCGCAAGAACCGATCGAGAACATGGTGGAGGAGCCCGGCGAGGCCGAAGAGGCCGCGCGCACGCTGGAACAAGCCGCTGCCTCGCACAATACACTGCAAGGTTTTCAGGCCATCAACAACGAGCGCATTCCCGAGGACCTGGAGGCGGAAGGCCTTATGCCTCACCGACAGGACGAAAAGAAAAAGAAGTAGTTGTCAGGCCAGCGTGGTCTTGTAAAGGGCCGACAATTTGGTCCAGGCGCGCTCGGCTGCTGGTTGGTTGTAAACAGGAGAACCGCTTTCCTGCGGCATGTCGGAGATGCACCAGCCATGCTTGGTGTTCTCGTACACTTCCACGTCGACAGGAACGTGTGCCGCGGTGAATGAAGCACGCAGCTTGTCTTTGGCATCCGGTTGTTTCGCATCATCGCTGGCAGCTATGCCGAAATACATGCGGGCCTTGATCTTGGGGGCGAGTAGGTGGGGGCTGTCGGGCTTAGCGGTTACCAAGCCGCCACCATGGAAGGAAGCTCCGGCACCCACTCGATCCGGAATGGTAGCCGCCGTACGAACCACAAGCGCACCGCCCATGCAGTAGCCTTGCGTGCCGATTTTCTTGGCCCGATCTACTTCTTTGCGGCTGTCCAGGTACTTAATGTAAGCAACGGCATCCTCTTCGGCATGCCCTGGAGCACCGACAGAAGTCATCAAGGCCCCCAGTTTCGACATCACCGCCGCATCTTTGAAGTCGAGATGCGAAGCGTCGGTGAAAAACGGTGCTTTGCCTAGCCGGTAAAACGGGTTGGGAACGAGGACGGCGTAACCCTCTGCGGCCACGCGGCGCCCAATGTCGCGAAAGGATGGACGAAGACCGCCGGCATCGGGCCAGACGAGCACACCGGCATGGGAAGCGCCATCAGCGGGCGCGAAGAAGGCGGCATCGCTCACGCCACCGGGCATTTTGATCTCGACGTCTTCTTCGCGGATTTCGGTTTTGCCGCCGGCCGAGAGAGTAGTTGCGGCAACACTGCCAACCGCTGATATCGCCACAAATTCCCGGCGCGAGTGATAGTCGCTCATCGCTGACCATAGTAGGCCGCCGGTCCGTGTTTGCGCAAGAAGTGCTTGTCGTGGAGCTCGCGCGAGATCTCGCTGAGGTTGGTGCGCAGCGTAGTGGTGAGATAGGCCATGTGCGCCACTTCCTCAAGGATTGCGGCAGTGTGCGCGGCTTCGGCGGGAGAGCTGCCCCAACAGAAGGGCGCATGACTCGCGACCAGCACGGCGGGAATGCGCAGCGGATCCAGTTCTCCGAAACGCCGCACAATCACCTGGCCCGTGTTCCATTCGTATTGCGATTCGATCTCGTGGGGTTCCATCGGCTCCGTCACGGGCACAGGGCCGTGGAAATAGTCTGCGTGGGTTGTGCCGAGGCAGGGAATCGGTAGCCCAGCTTGCGCCCAAGCCGTGGCATAGCGGGAATGAGTGTGCACGATACCGTGCACACCTTCCCAGGATTGGTAGAGGGCTGCATGTGTCGGCAGATCAGACGACGGCCGGAGATCGCCCTCCAACACCTTTCCGGCGCGATCCGTCACGACCATGTGGGCGGGCGTTAACGTTTCGTAGGGAACACCGCTGGGCTTGATGACGATGCGCTGCGACTCAGGGTCGTATCCGCTTGCGTTTCCAAATGTGAAGGCCACCAGGCCGTTGCGAACCAGCTCGAGATTCGCTTCCAGGACCTGTTCGCGAAGTGTACCCAGCGTCATTGCACAAAACTCATTGAGCAAACCTGCGGGCGTGTTCGGCAATGGTCCGAAGCTTGGGCAAAACATCGTTCATGGGCTGCGCGTCCTCGCTGTTGCGATCCCCGAGCCCGAAGTACAAGCGCTTGAAGAGTTCGTAAAGCTGGTCGTAGATCGCGGTGCTCTGCGTTTCGGGCGTGTAGGTGCGGAAGGGCAGGCAGAGCTGTGTCTGTGCCGACTCCAGGTCGGGAAACGCTCCGGCAGCCAGAAACGCGAAGATTGCGGAGCCGAGGCTGGTCACATTTCCTTCGGGCACCAGAATCGGTCTGCGAAGTGCGTTAGCGTATACCTGATTCAGCAGCGGGTTGCGTTGGGGAATTCCGCCGCCGTTGATCAAGCGCTCGACATGCGCCCCATGTGCCTCCATACGATCCAGGATCACTCGGGTGTGGAGAGCTGTGCCCTCGATGGCAGCAAACAGTTCGTCGGCGGCTGTCGTGGTCAAGCGCCAACCCAAGGTGACGCCGCTGATCTCTGTATTCACCAGCACAGTGCGATCACCGTTGTCCCAGGTAGTGCGCAGGAGTCCGGTCTGTCCGGCGCGATAGCTCTGAATTTCTTCTCCAAGAACTTGTACCGTTGTGCCGGCGCGTCGCGCGATGGCGTCGAACAGATCGCCCACGGCCGACAATCCAGCTTCGACGCCGACATGCGCAGGATCGACCGATCCGGGTACCACGCCGCAGACGCCCGGTATGAGCGTGTCCGTCTGGCTGAGGCCGATCATGCAGGTGGAGGTGCCCACAACATTCACGACGTCGCCCATGCGAAGGCCGGCACCGACAGCATCCCAATGTGCATCGAAGGCGCCCACGGGGATCACGACTTCCGGCGTTAATCCCAACCGTTCCGCCCACTCCGGACAGAGCGTGCCCGCCGTTGCATCAGAGCGGAGGTAACGCCCGCCGAGTTTCTCCCGCACACCGGCTAGCAGTGGATCAACGCTTGCCAGAAACTCTTCAGGCGGCAGGCCGCCGAGGGCGGCGTTCCACATCCATTTGTGCCCCATAGCGCATATGCTTCGCGGGGCATCGGCAACTTTTTGAATGCCGCACAATACGGTGGCGATGTAATCGCAATGTTCGAAGGCGGTATGAAATTGCGCGCGACGCTCCGGATTGTTCCGGAGCCAGTGGAGCAGCTTCGACCAGCCCCACTCGGATGAGTAGACGCCTCCGCACCAATCGATGGCAGGGAGGCCGACTTGGTGGGCACGCTCCGTGATCTCGGCGGCTTCGCGCCAGGCACGATGATCCGCCCAGAGGTAATATTCGCCGAGCGGTTGGAGCTGATCGTCCACGGGGATGACACTAGAGCCCGTAGTATCGATGGCAAGTGCTTTTACATCGGTGCCGCGGACCTTTCCTGCCTGCAGAGCATCGCGCATGGCACGCTCGAGTGCGGCCATGTGATCGGAATGTGACTGCGTAGCGTGATCGGGATCGTCACGGCGGCGGTGCAGAGGGTATTCGGCCAGCCCGGTGGCGAGGCGTCCGCGCTCAGAATCGAACAGCGATACGCGCACACTGAGCGTTCCGAAGTCGATTCCGGCAACGATCATGTATTGCGCCCGGGCCGGAACCGGATCAAGTAGAAGAGCCCAAGCGCCAGTAGCACGAGGCCCCACCAAAGCGTTGCGTGCAAGTTTGCCAGCACCGCATTGTTTGTATTCGGCACGAACAACTCATAGACGCCCGTTACGCTGATCAGCGCGCCATAGATGGTCAACAGGAGCCCGATAAAAAACCAGATAGAAAGTGCGCCGCGGCCGTGCATCGTTTACCAGAAGATCACGTTCAGAATAATAAAGACGACCGTCACGACTCCCGCCCAGAACAGAGGCCGCATGTACCACGGCACGGCTTGTTCTTTGGGAAGCGCGGTGACTCCATAAACCAAACCCTCGAGTTCGCGATCGGGTCTCGGTGCAGTGGCGAGGCTTACGGCAATCGTGACGATCATGCAGACCAGCCAGGACCAGAGCGCCCGATACATGTTCTCGGCCATATCTTTTGCATGGGGCGACAGCGCGATGTAGCGTAGCGCCGCCGGATTGACCTGTACCCAAGCCCACATCGCAATTGAGGAGAGTGTTCCTGCAAGTAAGCCCCAGAAGCCGCCTGCGGGTGTGGCGCGCTTCCACAGCATGCCCAAAATCACCGTGCCAAATAGCGGCGCGATAAAGAAGCTGAATAGCGCCTGGACATAATCCATAATGCTGGCAAAGCGCATCACCAGGTAAGCGGTGCCGATGCTGACCAGGACACCCAGGACGGTGCACCAGCGGCCCACCGCAACATAATGCGCGTCGGGCGCGGTGCGACGGAACGTAGCGCGATAGATGTCGTAGGTCCACACGGTGGCGAAGGCGCTGACGTTGCCCGCCATACCGGACATGAAACCGGCGATCAGCGCTGTGATGCCGAGCCCGAGCAGGCCAGGCCCGCAGTAGCGCGCCATCATGAGTGGCAGGACCTCGTTATATGTGTGAGCACCGGTGATTACGCTCGGGTCCGATTCGCCCACCAGATGTTCCGGCAGGACCGCCAAGCCGAGCAAGCCGGGCAAGATCACGATCAATGGCAGCGCCATCTTAAAAGCGGAACCGAGAACGGGCGCCATTTTTGCGCTGCGCAGATCCTGTGCGGCGAGCACGCGCTGCACCACCAGAAAGTCGGTAGTCCAATAGCCAAACGAGATGATCAACCCGAGGCCGAAGACGATGCCGGTCCATTGAATACCCATCGGATTGGAAGTGAAAGAGCCCAAGCCACTCCAGAGATGCGTGAAGTCCTGGCCGGGGTATCGCTGGTGAATGCGCTGCACCATGCCGCTCCAGCCACCTGCTTCAATCAAGCCGAGTATCGGCACTAAAAGCGCGCCGAGCCAGATAAGAAAGAACTGCAGTACCTCGTTGAAGATGGCCGACAACAGGCCACCCAGGAACACGTATGCCGCCACTGTCAGGGAAGAGATCCAGATACTGAAGTTGATATCCCAGCCGAGAATGATCTTCATTACCAGGGCCATCGAGTACATGTTGATGCCGCTCATGAAGACCGTCATCAGGCCGAATGAGATGGCGGACAGGGCGCGCGTGCCTTCGCCGTAGCGGAGCTGTAAGTAGCCGGGAACTGAGTGGGTCCGCGAGATGTAATAAAAGGGCATCATGACGATGCCGAGGAACAGCATGGCCGGAATCGCGCCGATCCAATACCAATGCGTGGCGAGGATGCCGTACTGGTAAGCCGAGGCGGCCCATCCCATTAACTCGAGCGAACCCAGGTTGGCAGCGACGAAGCTGAGTCCAGCGATCCAGGAACTCATGTCGCGCCCGGCCATGAAGAAGTCTTCGCCAGTGTTGGCGAAGCGCTTCAGGTAGAGGCCAATCCCGAGAACAACCAGGAAATAGACGACGACAATGGCAATATCTACCCCGCTCAGGTGGAGCAGTTGCACGGGAGAGTTCAAGCGACGCTGCCCTTTAACATCGTGAACGAGTGGGGAGCCAGACTTAGTTTGAGGGTGTTTCCCGAAGCGGCCTGCGCACGGGTGGCGGTCTTCACGGGATTCTTGCCGAAGTCGCTCTCCGCTTTGATGTCCGGCCCATTCACTTCAAAGACCTGCAGTTCGCCGGAGAACTTCTTGTCCGCGAGCTCGACCGCTACATCCTGGGCTGCCTCCCGGCGCCGATTCGTCAGATTGACGACCAACGTTCCGCCATCGAGAGCAGCCGAGCAGTCAACGTATGGCACTCCGTGGCGCTTGAATGTGTCGTAGCCGGGCGAATCCACGAGCAGATCGAGAGCCTGCCCGCGGCAATGGGTGGCGAAGAGCTGCAGCGGGTAATAGATCGTCTGTAGAAATATGCCACGATCTTCCGCGAATATCGGCGCAATGACGTTTACTAGCTGGGCCATATTGGCGATCTTCACCGTGTCGGCGTGATTCACGAAGGTGTTCAGGAAGCTTGAAACCACGAGGGCGTCTTCCAGGTTGTAACGCTCTTCCAGGATGCGCCGACCCTGTTCCCTACCTTCTCCCCGTGCGCGATACCAGACGTTCCACTCGTCGTAAGAGATGTAGATTTTGCGGGACGGATCGGCTCCCGAAAGGGCTTCCCGGATCAGCCCCTGGCAGACGCGAATACGATCCGCAACGTCCATGGTGCTGGCCTGGAAGCGGTAGTAATCGTCCTCTTTGTTGCCGACGTAGGTGTGAAGCGACAGATACGAGATGTGATCACGCAGGTAGCCCAACACCGTGCGATTCCAGCCGATCCAGTCGGCATTGGCGCCGAAGTTAGAGGAACCTGCGGCGATCATCTGGGCACTACGATCGGTCCAGTGCACCAGTTTCGCTGCTTCCAAGGCGAATTTCCCGTAGTCCTCGGCGGAGCGATGGCCCATCTGCCAGGGACCGTCCATCTCGTTGCCCAAGCCCCAGTAGCGAACCTTCCAAGGCTCGTCACGGCCATTCTTCTTGCGCAGGCGAGTCATGGCGGTGTTGCCGCTGTAGTTGACGTATTCCGCCCATTGCTGCGCCTCGTCCCACGAGCCGGTGCCCAGGTTCAGGCAGATGTAGGGCTCAGTCTGCAGGCGCTGTGTGTAGGCCAGAAATTCGTGAGTGCCAAAGCGATTATCTTCTTCCGTGCCCCAGGCCATTTCCAGGCGTCGTGGGCGTTCCGACGCTGGCCCAATGCCATCGCGCCAGTTGTAGTTGGACGAGAAGTTGCCGCCGGGCCAACGCAAGATGCCGACGTGCAAGTCCTTGACAGCTTTCTCGACGTCGCGGCGATACCCCGCAGCGTCCGAGTTGGCGGACCCGGGCTGGAAGATGCCACCTTCGATACATCGCCCAAGGTGCTCGATGAAGTTCCCGTAGAGCTTGGGATCGATCTCGCCAACCACCCGCGAGGTATCCACTTTGATGTGCGCGGCTTCGGAGTTGGTAGCCATGCCGCGCAGTACCGCGGGTGCCGCTAGCAGAGCCGCTGTCATTTGACGCCGGGATATCCGGCTGCTTTCGCCACTCATGAAGGCATTAGCTTATCGTTATCGCCTATTCAGTTTCCAGAAATTTGCCGAAGGCGTGCAGAGTACCGTCGACCGTGCTGAAGTAAAGCCGGGAGTTGGCCACGATCATGCCCGCAAGATTTCCGGGAGCAGAAACGGCGTCGTGGCTTGACCACACCGTTTCGCCGGTAACGCCGTTGAGCGCGTACACTGTGGCGACAGAGCGTTTGGATGCTTGCACACTCCAGCCCTTGTCCGCTGTATAGCGACGCTTATATCTGCCGTTAGCGACTGTAAACACGAAGCCTTCCGCGATCACGGGTGGATCCGGCGACTCCAAGTCGGCGGAGACCCAGGCCTTTTCAAACGAGAGAACGTCGCCTTTGAGCACCATACGGAAGGCAACCACGGCGCCATGCTTGGCCTCGCCGATTTCTTCATTGAGAGGTCCCCAAACGGAGGCGAGAATGTAGCGGGTACCGTCCGCGTTCTCCCACGACGAGAGCCTCTGCCAGATACCGTCCGTTGCGTACTTCTTGGGCTTCGCCATCAGCACCGGGCTTTCCGCCGCCTGATGGTCGAGGTGTGCAGTATCGAAAAGATGGAGCTTGCCGTCGTCGCCTGTGCTGACGACGAAAGTCTGGCCGCGCGACCGAAACAGCAGGCCAGGCGTGCGGTTCATTGCACCATCGGGCCGCTGGTCGGCTGGGCTGAGCCGGGCAGTGCCGCGCACTTCCATGGTTTCGGGATTCAACACAATGATGGATTCGGCAGTACGCGCGTAGATCTGGCCATCGGGACCCATAGCAGCGCCGCCTTGCACCTGAACGGGCGCGCCGGTCGACTTGTAGGAGGCGGCCTTCAGCGGTGCGGGAGCGCGCAGATCGAGAGCGAAGATTCCGCTTTCCTGTCCATTGCACGATTCGGCGCTGGCCACAACGGTGGAGCCGCTCATGTTCAGACTATGAGCGCGCCAACCGGCCGGAAGCATCTCGACCGGCGGGCGCCATTCGGAGCCGTCATCCTGATTCACCTGGCGCAAATGGCCTGCGGCATCGAGCGCGTACATGGGAGAGACGCTGTAGGTGGGTGGAGGCGGCAACGGGCGGGCGGGCAGCGGTTGTGGAAAGGCGGGATTGCTTCCGGAAGCCGCTGGGGTTCTGCTCGCGGATGATCTTGGCGCGAATCGAAACACGATGGGTGGGGGTAGCGAGGGGACTGCAGGTGTATATTGCTCGCACGCTTTGGCGACGGTGGGCGCGGAAGTCCAGTAGCGACGCGCTAAATCCGCATCGATCGCCATCAGCCGGTCGGAGGTGTCCTGTACAAACACCAGCTCTTTGAAGCCCCGCGATCCAATGATGTTGCCGAGCACGATGGGCGAGGTGAGGCCTGTGCCCAACTTGATGCTCCAAAGATGGCGGAATCTTGGAACGTCCAACCGATTGAAGCGCTGTTCGCTGCGCTCCCAGCCGGAACGCTCACCGTCAGCGCCGAATGTCCACCAGTTGGTTGTTCGACCAACCTGGGCGTTTATCGCGGCCGTCAAAAAGAAACAGCAAAGGAGCCGCCTCACCGGCGCGTAACCTGAACGTTCCCGTTGCTGATGCCGAACGAATATTCGCGTCCATCGAACGTTCCTAGGTATATGCGCCCGTTGGCGAGGGAAAGACCACTGAAGTGAGCGAACGACGTGATCTGATCGCCGCTCGACCAGAGCTCGCGTCCCGTTCGCGCGTCCAGCGCGTAGATGATGGCGCGACCCGATTTGCCAATGCGTTTCGGGGCCATGTTCGCGCCTAAGCCTTCGGCCGGCGTGGCCTGGACGTTATTAGCGCCGCTTCCATAGGTATAGACAACGCCGTTGGCAACGATGGGCGGCTCGGCTTGATTCATGTCGCGAGACATCCAGACCGGCGTTAGAGCGGGTTTGCCGTTCTTGTCTTCTACTTTGTATGCGACGACGGCGCCATGGGTTACTGGACCGTAGCTGGTGGGGACTTTGAATTGCGAATGTACCGGGCCCCAGAATGGCATCACCACGTAGCGGGTTCCATCGCTGTCCTGCCAGCTTGCCATGCTGCCCCACGCGCCGGCAGCGGCGAAGTTTACTTCCTCGTTGCACGCGAGCGGGGTCCGATCAAGTGCGGTTCGATGGTCAGGGCCGCCCAGAGATTTAGCATCCATCAAAAAGACGCGGCACTCTTTGCTGGAGCTTGCCAGAAGCTCTCGATCCTTGTAGTTGAAGACGACCGGAGTGACATTCATGTCCAGATCGCGCTTCCAGAGATAAGCGGCGTTTGGCGGCCCGTAGTAATCCTTGAGCTGAAGCGTTTTTGGTACCACGGCGATGATGGCTTCGCTCAACATGCGGTGATCGGGATCAAAGGGTCCATCCCCGGTGGGAGCATATAATGCTCCGTCGTTGCCAATGGCCGCACCCGTTCGGCCCCATAAGCCGCCCCGTCCTCCCGGATCGAATGAAACCGGCCTGCTTGTCGGGTCTACTAAATCCAATCCCCAAACTGCATTCGGATTTCCTCCGCAGCCCTGCGCCGTGGTTGTGTAGATAAAGTTTTCGTTCAGGTTCAGAGCGTAAGGTTTGCCATTGGGCGGGAGAAAGTCACGGGGAGGGGCCAGCTCCTCGCCGGAGGCGGCGTTGACTTGATGGAGCAGACCGTCGGAGCTGATGACATACACGGGGCGAACGCCATCTTCGCGTGCGGGTCCGACGACTGGTGTGTCGGTCAAGCCACCAGGGCAGAGCACATCGGGCTTGAGCGGCAAAGCCTTGGGCGATGTATAGGCAAAGTGCTTTTGCCAGATGAGTGAACCGCTTCCTACGTCAATGGCGAAAAGGTTGTCCGAAACGCCGGCCACGATGGCGACTTCGCGTCCGGCACCTCCCGGCATCTTCAGTGAGCCAATGATCAGTGCCGGAAATAGCGAATGCATCTGGTGCGGTGGATTATCCAGCTGCAGCTTCCAGAGCAGTCGCATGTCCTTTACGGTGTCCGGGCGGAGTACTGTCTCGCTCCTCTGCCATGCTGTCCGATGCGTATCCGCGCCGTCTGTAAGCCAATCAGCAGCCATTGCCGGACCGGCCAATGACATGCCTGCGCAAACGGAGAGTGTAGAAAACAACAGCTTCATCGGTTTCGCATTATCATAAGGCAGAATGATCGGGCGAGTTCTCTCGATTGTCGTGGGTTTACTGTATGCGGCTGTTTTGTACAGTGCGGACAAGCCACAGTTGCCCGAGGGGGCAGGCAAAGATATCTTCGTCAAGACCTGCGGCGTATGTCACGGGCCGGAGATTGTGATTGGTCGCGGCAATTCCGAAGACGGATGGACGCAGGTGGTGAGCAACATGATCCAGCGTGGAGCGCGCGGTTCGGAAGACGACTTCGCTCAGATTGTGCAGTACTTGAGCACCCACTTTCCGCCGCCTCCGATGAAAGTGAATGTCAATCGCGGCACGGTGGATGACCTGCAGATCATCCTCGACTTGACCAGCAACGAGGCCAACGCGCTGGTGCGGGCCAGGACGACGGTAGGCCTGTTCAAAACGATTGACGACTTAAAGAAAGTGACGGGCGTCGATTTCAGCAAGTTAGAGAAGCATAGAGACCGGATTGAGTTCTGAGCTGGTTGGGCTAGAAGTTCACTTTCAGCCCAAACTGCAGGTCGCGTGGGCTGTTCGCCTGTGACGTTACCTGCCCGAACTGCTGTGATGCGGGATTTCCATTTGGCACGCCGAACTGCGGGCGATTGAAGAGATTGTAAAACTCAGACCGGAACTGCGTTGTGATCAGACGGTCGCCAATACTCAGGTTAAATTCTTTGACCAGGACTGCGTCAACGTTACCCGTGTAGTCGGTGCGGACGTCCGGCAATACCGGACCAACATTGCCAAAGGTAAAAGCCGGCGCTAGAGCAAAGACACCGGTATTAAACCAACGACTCACGGTGGGATTGTCGAACCTAGCGCTTTGTCCGTTATTGTTCACTGCGCGAGTACTTAGAGAGACGGGAAAGCCGCTTTGAACCGTGACGATGCCGTTCAGATTCCAATCTCCCAAGAAGAAATTTAGCACCGGATTTAGTTGATTTCCGAAGGTACGATTGTGGCCGAAGGGGACATTCCAGACCCCGCTGAAACGAAACTGATTCGGTGAGTCGAAGGTGGACAGACCTTTTTCAAGCCGGCGATTGTAAATGTCGTAAGGCGTGCGTACGTCGTCGATAGCCTTGGATCTTGTGTAAACAGCCAGGAAAGTCAGGCTGGGAGACAGCCGTTTCTCCAATTGAAGAGTGCCCGCTTCGTAGGTGGAATTGGAAACGGGAGCAAACGTGCGGGTGACGGACGAGTACTGCGGGAAGGGCAGCAGGGATTGTTGCCGGGAGATAGTGGGCGACCCAAGGAATCCGCTAGCGGTGATTCCGGCGAAGGGGTTCTGTACCTGCGCATTCAAGCCCTGTCCCAACGCCAGGAATTGGTTCGGCAACTGGTCCAGATTCCATGACGTTTGCAGCCGCGTACTCTTGCTTCCCCAATAGTGGAGGTCGAGAAGCATGCCCCAGGGCAATTCCTGCTGCACTCCAAAACTCCAACTTTGCGAATAGCCGTTGCGGAAGTCGTAGGTGGGAGCAGCGATCGATTGCCCGGCATTAGCGTATGGATTGCGATCGTTCAATGCCGGAAGGATGCCGCCCTGCGCTGCCGGGAAGGGGTCGTTGATGGTGTTGAAGGGCGTGACACCGCCGTCGATGGTGGCAACCATGCTGGTGGTACGGACCGCTTCGATGGCGCCGTTACCGTTGCCCTGAATATTGCGCGGCAAGAAGAAGATGCCGTAACCACCGCGCAAAACTGTTTTGCCTGCCACGCTGTAAGCAAAGCCAAAACGAGGGCCAAAATTTAGCCAGTCAGGACGCTGCTGGTTGTCCGGGTTTCCCTGACCGATCCAGACGAGCGCACCGGTAGCTTGGGGGACGCGCACCGAGAATGGATTAGACGCAAGGGGGTCAAAATACGCCAGGCGATTGTATTTTTCGCTGTCGCCAATGCCTACATCCCAACGAAGGCCGATGTTCAGGGTGAGCTTGGAGGTGACTTTCCAATCGTCCTGGGCATAGAGGGCAAAGTAGCGGCCCGAGGTGGAGATGGGATTGATGCTATTTATAGAACCGCTAGCGGCGTCCCCCAGCAGGAAAGAAGCGACGCCGTAACCCGAAGTGGCACTCGCTTGGGTTGGATTTGGCCCCTGTGTAAATTGGCGCGTGAAGCTGAAGGTGCCAGAGGCGGAAGCGTTTTGCCCTTCATTGAAGTAGAGTTGCCGCCAGTCGCCTCCGAACTTAAAATTGTGCTTGCCATGCTGCCATCCGGCACTCCCTAACAACGCCCACACGTTTCGCGGTTGGTACTGAGTAAACGAATCGGCGCCGTTGGATGTGCCTACAATGTCGCTGATGTTGAACACCGGAAACTGCTCCACGACCCCACTTGAGAAGCTGCCCGGGAAGTTTAGATTTGCCACATTGAAGCCGTTGGAGGCGCCGAATTGAGAGGCTAAAGCGCGAGTGAAGGAGAACTGAAGGTTGCCCACCAGAGATGGCGAGAACACGTGTGTGCCGTCGATTACCGCCTGCGTGTATTTGTCCGTGGTGTTGCGACCGCCTCCAGCCGGAAGGGGAAGGGTGCCAGGAACTGAGCGCGTGTCGCCCTGTCTGGAAAAGCGAACGAACATGCGGCTAGCATCGCTGAAGTTTGCGTCAGTTCGCAGATCATATTTATCGCTGTTGAGGACCGAATCGGCTGAGAAGATGTAGTTGTTCTGACCCGTGACCGGGTCGCCGGGCAGATTTGGAAGCGGGATGAACTTAAGGGTTGCGATCGCGACCGGACTGAAGCGGCTGGGGTCGATCACATTGTTCGGGAATTGGCTGCGCTGACGGGTGCCATTCTGGAGCGTCACTACGGTGTTGGGATCGAAGATGCGAATCAACGCTCCGCTGCTGGTTCGCGTTTGCGAAAAGTTTCCGGACCGCTGTAGGAGGGTAGGCACGCTCGTCAGTGTGGTTTGTGGATACGCTTGCCGAAGACCCTCGTAGTCGCCGAAAGCGAACCATTTCCCTTTCAGGATCGGACCACCGACGTTTCCGCCAAATTGATGCCGCTGGAAGGAGGGCAACGCTCGATTACTAGCGTTGTTGAACCAGTTATTCGCATCCAGAACACTATGGCGCTCGAAGTCGTAGGCAACGCCGTGATAGGCATCGCCGCCTGATTTTGTGATTACGTTGATGACGCCGCCCGAGGTGCGACCGAACTGTGCGTCGAAACTTTGCGCCTGTACCTTGAACTCCTGCACGGAGTCGACGGGCGGATTTACTACTCCGCGGTTCACGTCGGGGGTCGTATCCGGCGCACCGTCGAGCAGGATCTCTTGCGAGCCGGAACGTCCGCCACCTACGTTGAAATCGGACTTGAAGAAGTTGCGGCCGACGTCGTTGCCGCCTCCGTTGCCGAAGTTCGGTCCCAGGACCACGCCCGGAGTCAAGGCGACCAGCGCCAGGGGATCGCGGATGTTCAATGGCAAGCCGACGATGCTGCGGGTTGTCACTATCTGCCCCAAGGTGGCTGTTTCGGTTTCCAGGGGAGGCGGCGCCGCGGACACAGTCACCTGCTCCGAGACGTCGCCGGGCTGCAGATCGATATTCACTTCCAGAACCTGGCTCACCTGCAGGGTGATGGACTTCTGTTGGAAACGCCGGAAGCCTGGCTTCGTGCACTCGAGCTGATATTCAGACGGCGGCAGAGTAGGAAAGCGGTAGATGCCCTGATCGTTGCTGACCGCACTGTATTCGGTATGGTTCCGTAAGTTGACGGCCGTCAGCCGCGACTGAGGGACGATGGCGCCGCTTGCATCGCGGACCGTACCCGTGATTTGCGCCTCAAAAGCTTGCGCCCATAACACCGGCGTTAACACCAGGCACGCTCCGGACAGAGTACCGAAAACGAAGATAAGCTTACCCACCGAAAATGCTCCTTACTCGCAGGATGGTGATCAGATCGTCGCACTGGCCCAAGGGAGCCACAAGTATCCCGCTGTTTGTTACCGCGTGTTACGCAGGAAAACCAGAAACTTAGGCAGATTCAGATTGCCGCCCACCGTAGGAGGCGCATATGTGACGAAGCGCATATAATGAGGCCGAATCGTGGCGATGCCAATCATGCCGGATCAAACGCTCGTGACCACGGAGCCTTCGCTCACCGGCCGTTTGGCACTTGAGCAGGCGCTAGCAAGCCGTGCCTTCGAGAAGACGCCGACACTCAGGAGCTTGCTGATCTACTTGTGGGCACAGCGACAGCAACAGATCAGCGAATACGCGATTGCGACAGAAGCTCTTGGCCGACCGAGCTACTTCGATCCGAAGACGGACGCTACCGTGCGCGTTCAGATCGGCCGGTTGCGGCAGCGGTTGGAGCTGTTCTATGACCGTGAGGGAGCAGATCTCCCTCAACGCCTGATAATCCCAGTGGGCTCGCATCAGCTGCAGATACGAACCGAAGCGGTGATGCCAGAAGCCGCCTCGGATCTGGTTGGAGAAGTGCAATCGGCTCCTGTCCTTATTAGTAGCCCGCGCAAGCATCTTTTCAGGAGAGGAGAAGTTAAGGGAAAAGAGCGTTTGCCAAAGCTGACCGCGCTCCTGTGGGCCGCTCTTACTCTGGCCCTCGTTGTGCTTTGCGGTTATCAGGGGTATGTTCTCCGTTCCCGCAGCTACGATCGGGCAAGGCTTGCGATACCACCCTTCTGGCAACGCTTCTTCTCCAACGGGCGGGCGACGCGGGTAGTACTTCCAACTCCGGTCTTCTTTTCTTTTGATGTCTCCGGTAAGAAAGACGGGCACAGCCTGATGTTCCGAGATACGGAGGTGAATGATTTTGCCTCCGGGTTGTCTTCGGTGCTGTTCCGGCGATTCGCGGAGCAGAATGGACCTCCTGCTCTAGGCGAGATGTACACGGTGACCTCGGATACTTTCGCGGCCGTTCAACTGACCCGCTACTTCGACGCTCACGGTGTGTATACCTCCCTCTACAGCGCTGCCGATGCAACTCTGGAAGCTCTGGACGAAGAAAACGTGATTGCGATGGGGACCTGGGGAACGCTCACGCCGCTCAAGCCTTATCTGGACCGTATGGATTTCCGTCTGAGTACGCACGAGTCCTCGGTCTACGTGGCCCATCGATCGCAGGGCGAGCCCGTGCAAGTGACCAGTTATTCCGTGTCGGGTGAACGCAGCGTTTGGCCAGGGATCATCGCGTTTCTTCCAGCAGCCGACGGACGAAGCAGGCTGTTACTGCTGGCAGGGCGCCATACGGCCACACTGGTTTCGGTGCTCACGACGACGATTGGCCTCCAACAGGTAGAACACCTGTGGAAACTGAAAGGCGCACCGGATTACTTTGAGCTGGTAGTGAATGCGGAGATGCGAGGCCGGACCTTAGTAAGGTGCTGGCCGGTTGCGCTGCATCCCTTTCGCAACTAGGACATAACAGGCCCACGATACGTCGCGATACTTGCAAGACGAAGCCGGCGCGGACGATCCTTAGATGCAATGCGATGTTTAGCGGCGTTGGTGGCCTGCGCAGGTTTGAGCCTAGGTATGCAAGGCGCGGAGCAAAATTACGACCTAGTGGTGTACGGTGCAACGGCAGGCGGGGTGATCACGGCCGTTTCGGCAGCGCGCGAGGGATTGAAAGTCGTGTTACTCGAGCCGGGACGTCATCTCGGCGGCATGGCGACGGGCGGGCTATCGCGCACAGACTTCGGCAAGAAGGAAGTAATCGGCGGGTCTGCCCTCGAGTTCTACTGGCGCGTCGGCCAGAAGTATGCGCTCAACCGGTACGCGCAGGGGCTGGGCTGGTACTACGAGCCTCATGTGGGCGAGCAGGTGTTCAAGGAGATGCTGGAGGAGGCCAACGTTGCCGTGCTCTTCGGCAAGCGCCTCCGTGAGCATGATGGAGTAACGAAGTCCGGAAGTGTGATTCAGTCGCTGACCACGGAGGACGGACAGGCATTCCGGGCGAAGGCATTTGCCGATTGCAGCTATGAGGGCGATCTGATGGCGCAAGCCCACGTTTCATATACCTGGGGTCGAGAGGCGAGCGCGCAGTATAACGAGAGCCTAGCCGGTGTCCGCGAGCGCACGCCTTTCCATCAATTTTCCGTTCCCATAAGGGCTCATGATGATGCAGGGCGCCTGCTTCCTGAGATCTCTCCGGAGCCAAAGGGGGTCACGGGAGCAGCCGACCGCAAGGTGCAGGCCTACAACTTCCGCATGATCCTGACAAACGAGCCGGCCAATCGCATCCCGTTTCCCAAGCCGCGCGGCTATGATCCACGCCGGTACGAGCTATTGGCCAGGTTGCTGGAAGCCGAGCGCGCGAAGCTAGGACGCCCTCTTCGATTCCGCGACTTCGATCTAATTGCTCTGATTCCTAACGGCAAAGCCGATCTCAACAATAACGGCCCTTTTTCGACGGACTTCATCGGCGCAAGTTGGGAGTACCCGGACGGAAGCTATGCCAAACGACAACAGATCTGGGATGAGCACGTACGTTACACACAAGGATTCTTCTACTTTCTCGCCCACGACAGCCGCGTTCCGCGCGAAGTGGCCGAGCAAGCAAACTCCTGGGGTCTCCCGAAAGACGAATACCAGGACATGGGAGGGTGGCCGCATCAACTCTACATTCGGGAAGCGCGCCGCATGATCGGCGATTTCGTGTTGAGCCAGAAAGACCTGCAAACGGAACTAACAAAGCCGGATGCCATCGGCATGGGTTCGTATAACAGCGACTCGCACAACGTGCAGCGGATTGTAAACAACGAGGGCAATGCCGAAAACGAGGGGGACATGCAAGTGCCGGTTACGCCCTATCAGATTCCTTACCGGATTATGGTGCCGAAAGCGAGTGAGGCGCAGAATCTACTGGTGCCGGTATGCTTCTCTGCAAGTCACGTCGCGTACTCGTCGGCCCGAATGGAGCCGCAGTACATGATTCTGGGGCAAGCGGCGGGAGTTGCAACGGCTATGAGCCTCCGCGAGAAGAAGCCCTTTGCCGCTCTCGATCCTCAGATCCTACGCGCACGTCTTGCGGAGCAAGGCGCGGTGTTTGAATATCATCCGGCTCCTCCGGTTCCATCCGCGCTGATGAAAGTCTTCCGGAAGCATTCCGAGGCAACAGATTACTCGCCGGAGTTTTTTGGCAGATGACTTTCCCGGCGCTGCCGCGACCCGCAATCGCAGTGATAATTACTGCCGGGCTACTGCTCGGATCTTGCAGTCTGTCGATTTCCTGTTCGTGAGGGTCCGCGGTCCAGCATCGCCGAACAGGCACCTTTCACTGCGTTTCCCAGCAGATGGGTGGAGTTGCTATAGATCAGGTCGTCTTTGCTGTCAAAGATCGCGACTTTGTTGCCGTGCGTGAATGGCGTAGTGGGATTGGGCTCCTCGTGATCGAACTGCACGACGTAATCCGCTTTCTCACGGCTTGAAGTGATGGTTATGCCCGGGCATTTGCTGCTAAACGCCCGGATCACTTCAACGTTTTGCGGACTATTTCCTCCAACGACATTCACTGTGTCTCTCCTATCGGCTCCGTCCTTCTCACTCCAGGCTTGCAGGGAGTGACTCTCGGCTACGAATACGCGCGGCTTATCCGCTGCAGCCAGAATGCTGGTGCTCAGCAAGGCTCCGATGCACCCGGCAGTTATTTGAAAAGTCCACATGCGCTAGTCCCCGGTCGAAAGACGTACGCAGATTTCCGTCAGTTTCGCCTGGCATTGTATGCTTGGAAACGCAATCCCACACATGCGCCGCTTTCTCCCTGCCTTTGCGGCCCTCGCACTTGCCGGATGCGTCGTCTTCGGCCTTTCCCGGCCTGAAGACATCCTCTTTACCAAGACAACTCTGGACCTTGGTTCCAGCGAAACGGCTGCTTTCTGCGATATGAATGGCGATGGAAAGCTCGACATCGTGTCAGGGGAGAACTGGTACGAGGCGCCGAAATGGACCAAGCACCATTTCCGCAACATCTTCTACACGAACAACTACATAGACGACCTGACCACGCTGCCGCTCGACGTGAATGGCGACGGCAAGGCGGACCTGGTCACGGTGGGCTGGTTCAGCCATAAGCTCGCCTGGTGGGAGCATCCTAAGGGCGCGAACCAGCCTTGGCAGGAACACGTGGCGGATAACAGTTCGCCGATCGAGTTCGCCACGATGGCCGATCTTCGGAATACCGGAAAGAAGAGCGCGGTGCTGCCTCAGTATGGAGATGCGAAGGCGGCTGCAGCGTGGTTCGAGGCGGATGGTCACGGCAATTTAGCCAAGCACGTGGTGAGCGACCGCTCCTATGGGCATGGGATCGGCGCGGGGGACGTGAATGCGGACGGCAGAACCGACATACTGACGCCCAACGGATGGTTGGAGGCTCCGGCAGACCCGACGCAGGCCAACTGGACCTTTCACTCGGAATGGAAGCTCGGCGATACGGGCTTTCTATACGTTCTGGACGTTAATAAGGACGGGAAGCCGGACATCGTTACCTCTATGGGCCACAACTACGGGATCTTTTGGCTGGAAGGCAAAGGCAGCGGGCAATGGGAGATCACATGATCGACGACAGCTGGTCGCAAGCGCATGAGCTGATTCCCGTGGACTTGCGGCACGATGGCAACCTCGGCCTGTTAACCGGGAAGCGATACATGGCGCATAACGGGCACGACCCGGGAGAACGCGAGCCGCTTGGGGTTTACTGGTACGAACGCCTGATTATGCCCGATACCAAAGAGGTC
>JAVHMZ010167435.1:0-24323 GCA_034782995.1 Amazona versicolor
GTCCCCGGCGTGCTGGCGCCGTCGCTGCGCTCGACCGCGGCATCGAAGATGTCGGCCACATGCTCGATCGAGACCTGCACCTCCTGGAAGTCCTGATAGAGCTTTGACACCCGCATGATCGGTTTCGCGATGAGACGCGATATCATGTTGAAGGCGATCAGTCCGCCGACCGTCATGCTGCCGCCGATGACCGCCAGCACGCCCAGGAACAGGATCAAGGCCGAAACCAGCTTGGCCAGAACCTTCACGGCCGTCGTGGCCTTCACGCCAAGCAGTCTGGCATCGAAGCTCGCTCGCGCGAACGAGGCGAGGCGCTCTTCCCACTTGCGTTCGAACAACGGCTCGACCGCCGAAGCCTTGACGGTCTGGATCCCGACGATGCTCTCGACCAATAGCTGCTGGCCCGAGGCCCAGGCCCTGAACTTGGCCTTGAGCAGACGTCGCAACGCCGGACGCATGAAAAAGCCGATCAGCGCGTAGAAGGGGAGGCTGGCGAGCACCACCAGCGTCAGGCTCGGCGAATAGACGAACAGCACGGCGAAATAGACGACGATGAACATGAGGTCGATGGAGGCCAGCAGGGCCTGCCCGGTCAGGAAGGTGCGGATGGACCGCAGTTCGCGCGCCCGGGTCACGATGACGCCGGCGGCCCGACCTTCGAAATAGGACACCGGCAGGTGAAGGAGATGCGAGTAGAGCTTGGATCCGAGCTCGACGTCGATCCGGTTGGCGGTGTGCTGCAGAAGATACTGGCGCAGGTAGGACAGAACCGCGTTGAAGGCAGCCAGCACGAGCAGCCCGCAGATGATGACGATCAGGGTCGAGAAGCTCTTGTGCGGCAGCACCTTGTCGACTACGAGCTGGAACGACAGCGGATAGCCCAGCGCCAGCAGGTTGACGAAGAACGAGACCACCAGCATTTCGATCAGGATGCGCTTGTAGCGCTTGACCAGCGGCAGAAACCAGCTGATGCCGAAGCCGAGGTCCTCGGCGGCGTGACCGAAGCTTTTGGCGACGAGGATCACCTCGCCGCCGAACCGCTCGAGCAGCTGAGCGATCGGGAAATCGGTGGTGCGGCGCTCGATCGGGTCCATCACGCGGAACAGATCGCCGGCCATGAGACCCCGGAAGATGTGCCAGCTGCCGTCGTTCAGCTTGATCATCGCCGGGATCGGCAGGGATCGCAGCTTCGATTCGTCGGCGCCCTTGACGACGCGGACGCGCAGGCCGATGAGCTTCGCGGCCCGGATCAGGTCGTCCGTGTCCGGCGCACGTCGACCCGCGCCCATCTGATGGATCAGCTGCTGAGCGGTGACATGATACCCCATCGCCTTGGCGATGGCGGCGAGCACCTGGTAGCCGCCGCTGAAGACGGGAGGATCGCGCAAGGTCAGCTGGGTCTGGGTCATCAGGGCAGGGGTTGTCGGCTTGAGCAATGGCCCTTGGTGGAGCGGGTTGAGCGTCGGGGCAGCAAACCCGAATCAAAGATACGGACCGAGATCACCCAGGGATTGCCCGTCGCACACCAAATGCCGGCATGACCCGCATCAATACCATGCGCAAAAGAATGTGAACGCGCAAGAAACAAACGCCAGCTCAACAGCTTCACGGCTGGATCGTGGTGGGTCGTCCCTGCCATGCCTTGAGTGCCGTCAAGTGCTGCGCGCTTGCTGTCGCTCGGCCGCTCCGGTAAATGTCCGCCTCCCTGCGAGCCGCACGAGACCATCTCGGCCGCCCGCCGTTACTCCGCCCATGTACCGGAGCCGTCATGCCCACAACTCCTGCCGTTGCTTCACTTGAGAAATCGGACGCCGCGTCGCTCGAGAAGCTGCACGATGCTTTCGTCGAGGCCTTCAAAAGCAACGACCTGAAGGCTCTCGGCGAGTTCTACATGGAAGACGCGGTGCTGCTGCCGCCAGGCAAGCCGTTGGTGTCGAGCCGCAGCGCCATCGTGGCGTTCTGGCAGAAGGCCGAGCGGATCCAGGACCTCGTCTTCGAGGCCACCGATGTCAGGGCGCTGGGCAGCCACGTCCTGCGCGAAGCCGGCAATCTATTGGTCACGATGCGCGGGCGCGGCCGCGACACGCGGAATGCGGCTACGAAATATACCGCTCTCTGGCTGCAGTTGGATGGCCGGTGGAGACTCGACTCCATGGCCTGGAACGGGGTCGGGCTGAACGAGGGCGAGGGCGGCGGCGCGCGGGGCCGCGGCGGTGCTGGCCGGCGGGGTGCCGGTCGAGGACGCCAGGGCGGCGGAGGCTTGGGGCCGCGGGGTGGTCGCGGCCGTCAGGGCGGACAGGACGATTAGTCTGGGGCGACGCGCGTGAGGGGGATGGCACGAGGCACGTCGGGATCGGACGGGCGGAGCGGCCCGGGCCAGGGCGACGGCTTGCCGCGGGTGCGGGCCGACCCGACGGCGCCAATCACGCGCAAGACCCGACGCCCGCTTCCCGGCTTTACGGGCCTGCAGCCGCCTGCCGGCGATCATCATCCCGGGTTCCTTGAATTCCTGCCGGATGCGCTGCGCATCGTCCATACGCCGCCGTCTGAGGTGCGTCGGAGGCTGGGCTATGCGGTGTGCGGCATCATCACGGCCGCGGTGGTGTGGTCCATCTTCGGAACGCTCCGCCTGTTCGCGATAGCGCCCGGAGAGCTGGAGGTGCGCGGCGGCGACCAGCTGGTCGAATCGGTCGAGCCCGGGCAGATCAGCGCGATGCCGGTCAAGAACGGCAGCCATGTCGAACGGAACGACGTCGTCCTCCAGCTCGACCCCACGGTCGCCATGGCCGGCAAGGCGATCGTCGAGGCCAAGCTCGCGAACGCGCGGGCCGAGGCGCTGAGATGCACCGCTGCTTCCTCGCTCGCGCAGGCTGCCGTCATCGACAAGACCGCGCCGATCGATTGGCCGGCGGGCATCCCCGACGACGTCAAAGCACGCCAGGAAACCGTGCTGCACGCCGATCTCTCCCAGTTGCTCGCGTCGATCACCGACCTCGAAGCCAAGTTGAAGACGGAGGAGGCGGCGCGCGACAAGTACGCCGCCAACATCTTGGCGCAACAGACCCTGATCGACTCGCGAACGAAGCGCATCGGCATGCGCGAGACCTTGGCGCAGCAAGGCTGGTACAGCCGTGCGCTTGTGCTGCAAGCCCTCGAACCGCTGCGCAAGGACCAGGTGACCCTGGCGGATATGCAGGGGGTCTTAGACGAAGCCGATGCGGCGGTTCCGGTCATCCGTGACCAGATTGCGCAGGCCCGCGCCAGCTTCGTCGCGACCAACGTCGACGCGGCGGCGTCCGCCTCGCGGCAGGTCGCCGCTTTGACCGAGGAGCTGAAGCAGGCGGACGTCGCGCTCGCCAACCTCAGTCTTCGCGCGCCTGCGGCCGGGGTGGTCCAGTCGTTGGCGGTGACCAACATTGGGCAGTCGGTCAAGGTTGGCGAGAAACTCATGACCATCGTGCCGGACAATGCCCCGCTCGAGATCAAGGCCTATGTCATGAACACGGACATTGGCTTCGTGACGGCCGGGCAGCCCGCCGTGATCAAGGTCGATACGTTCCCATATACGCGCTACGGCACGATCGAGGGTCGGGTCGCTCGCGTCGGGGCTGACGCCGTCACCGGGCAATTTGCCGTGGCGCAACTCCGGAACGGCGCCACACCGACGAAAGGACCCCTGTCGGTGACCAATGCTGCCCAGCAGACGAGCGATCTCGTGTTTCCCGTGACGGTGATCCCGGACAGGACGACGATCACCGTCGACGGCCGGGACGTCCCGCTGACGGCCGGCATGTCCGTCGTGGTCGAGATCGAGACGCAGCAGCAGCGCGCGGTGAATTATGTCCTGTATCCGCTGACCCGCGTCTTCGTGGGAGCCCGATCGTAAGGTCGCTTTGCGCCCTCGCCTGAGATCATCACCTGAGCGGACGAAGCGCTGCGCCGTGGGACTGGCCCGCGGCAACACAGCGGCTGGCGGGGCAGACTTGAACGCTCGCCGCGGCTTCTGTATGGCTTCGCCCCCATCGACGGATCGTATCGAACCGGGATCTCGTCGATCTCTCACCCGACGACTCGCGGCATGCGCGACGAGCACCGACGGAGTCTGCTGACTTGACCGCGTGGCCGACCAAGGGCCTGGCGTACACCGATTTTCGCCAGATCGCGAAGAACGGCTTCGGCGACCAGCACAACGCCTACCCTCACTCGATGGAATTGTTCGACGGCAAGCTTTACGTCGGCACCAGCCGCAGCAACATGTGCATGCTGCGCGTGTCCAAGATGAAGACGAGGATCAAGCATTGGCCGGTGCAGTGCCCGGACGACCTTTACGATCTCGACATGCGGGCGCAGATCCACGCCCTCGATTTCGACAGCGGCCGATGGCGTGAGGTCTCTCGCGCCCCGTTCCTCGACGGCAATCCCGACCCTCGGATCCCGCGGGAAATGAGCTATCGCTGCATGGTCGTGTTCCGGGGCGAGAGCGACGACAAGCCGGCCCTGTACTGCGGCACCTATGCATCGGCGCGCGGCGACGGCGCCTATATCCTGCGCTCGACCGACGGCGAGACGTTCGTCCCGACATTGCGCCCGGAGAGCTTCGGCGGCTCGGTCATCACGGTGCGCTTCCTGGTGTCGTTCAAGGGCAGGCTGTTCACCTCGCCGACCGGCGTTGCCGGGGGAAACCCCAATGCGGCCTTTCGGGCCGTGATCTACGAGACTCGAGACCCGATGCGCCAGCCTTGGGTGGCGGCCAGCGAACTGGGCTTCGGCGATTCGGGCAACGTCAGCGTGCTCGAGATGGCGGCCTTCGGCGATCACCTCTATGCCGGCACGCTCAATTACGAGGGGTACCAGGTCTGGCGGACGCGCGCCGAGGGCAATCCTCCCTACGATTGGGAATGCGTCGTCACCCAGGGGGCATGGCGCGGCAAGCGAAACCAGTGCGTGTTCAGCTTGCGCGTTTTCAAAGGTGCTCTCTACGTCGGCGGCGGGATCCAGCACGGCGGCATCGACGTCGCAAATCGCACTGGCCCTGCGGGCCCGGAACTCATTAGGATCCATCCCGACGGCAGTTGGGACCTTCTCGTCGGGATGGGGCGGGAGACGCCGCACGGCTGGAAAACCGCACTGTCCGGCTATCGCCCGGGTTTCGGCTATGTCACGAACGGTTATTTCTGGCGCATGGAGGCGCATGACGGGTGGCTGTATCTGGGCACGCTGAACTGGGCGCTGATGATGCGCTACGCCAACCAGGAGAACTGGCCCGACCTCGTTCGTCGGGTCTACGGCCGGCTCGGGTCGCAGCAGGTGTTCGACAATTTTTCGGGCGCTCAACTCTACCGGTCCTGCGACGGCGAGAACTGGCTGGCGGTGACCCGCAACGGCTTCGACAATCCCTACAACTACGGCATCCGCAGCCTGGTCTCGACGCCGCATGGACTGGCGGTCGGGCTCGTCAACCCGTTCGGTCCCTCCGTGGGCGTCGTGGAGAACGACGCGGTCCGCTACGAGCCAAATCCGCGCGGCGGCTTGGAGATCTGGCTGGGCAGGAGCGACCGTGACCGGCCCCTCCCGGCAGGACTTGAGCACCTGGGAGCGGCTGGCGAGCCGGCGCTTGCAGACGCACTCCATTCCTCATGACGGTCTGACCCGCACTGCCCTCCTTTATGTGCCGCGGCACATCAAGAAGCCCCGCGGGCTGCCGCTCGTCCTGGTGTTTCACGGCGGCGCCAGCAGTCCTGAGAAGATCGCGCGCAGCAGCGCCATGCACCGGGTCGCAGAAAGCGAGGGTTTCATGGTGTGCTATCCGGCCGGACTGCGCGCGAAATCCGGGCTGAGTTGGAGCGTCGGCGGCAGGGAGGATGCACGCAAGACCGGCGACGCTCGTTTCGTGCGCAAGCTCATCGTCGACCTGCAGCGCCGCTTCCATATCGACCAGTCGCGCATCTTTGCCGCCGGTTTCTCGATCGGCGGCTCGCTGGTGTACGAACTGGCGTGCGTGCTCGCCGACCGTCTCGCCGCGGTGGCGGTCGTCGGCGGTGCCATGACGGCCGGCGTGTTCCACACCGAGCGTCCGGTGCCGCTGATCCACATCCACGGCACCAAGGATCGCCGCGTGCCGTTGAAGGGCGGCCGTGGCCCGGCCACCTCGGCCATGAACGAGTGGCTGCCCGTGCAGTCCGGCATCGATCGCTGGTGCGAGATCAACCGCTGCACCCGGGAGCCGAGCGTCGTTCGGCTGGGGTCCGAGGGCGTCACCGGCTATCGGTATGTCGGTGGCGCCGATGTGGAATTGTGGCTGGTCGAGGGCGGCTATCACACCTGGCCGGGCGGCAGCAACTCGGCCGAGTCGGACGGCGACTCTCCCGGACAGCCGAGCGGATTCTCGGCAAGCCGGAAGATCTGGAGCTTTTTCGCCGAGCATCCCGCGTCCATCCGGTATTCACGCCACCTTCAGCTTGCGGATGACCAACTGGATCAGTCCCGATGACGGGATGTCGGATGCCGTTGACAGCGGGGGGGTGGTGTGAGATTGCGCACGCGCATCGGTGGCGCCCAAACACAACCGCGCTGCACTCGGGAGTCACGCGAATAATGGCCCAGCGCCCAAAGTCGCGCGCCGCTGCGGCGACGCGCGCTCACGAGGCTCGTAAGCCGGCCGGCGGATCGGACAAAGGCGCCGCGGTGCCTGCATCGACGGAATCCACACGACCGGTCGAGGCTGTACCGGCGCGGCCGCCCGACACGGGACGGCCCAAGCGGCGTCCGTCGCGAACTCGCGCCGCCAAGCCGAACGTCCAACCTGCCGACCTGCCCGAGGTGGCAGCCGTCGCTTCCTCGCCCAAGCGGCGGAAGACCGAGAGAGCCGTCGTTCCCAAGCAGACCAGCGCGCAGGCGAAGGCCGAGCGAGCCGGCAAGGACGGCCGTCGGGCCAAGCCGCCCAGGAAAGCCAAGCGGTCGCTGCCCTATCTGGCGGCCGAACTCGGCCAGCCCGTCGATCACGAAGGCGAGCCCATCGGTGCGGGTTCACCGATGGCGCGGTCCGACACCGAACTCCAGCACTATACGCTGCAGCTGTGGCAGCAGATGCAGTCTCGGCGCGGGGTGAACCAGAACATCCGAGCCATGGAGAACGCCGGACTGACCGTCGACGACCTGTGGGCAACCGGGATCACGGGCAAAGTGTCGACCTCGAGCACCCCCGACGAGATGCGGCGTTACCGGCAGAACCTGCTGTTCCGGGCCAATCTCCTGGAAGCGATCCTGATGGATACCGTGTCCGAACTCCGACGCCTTGAATCCGTCGAGCCGACGCCCCCTCCGGCGGGCGGGTCGAGCTGAAGGTCGAGGACGGCATGGACGATCACGCAGCACGTGACCGGCGAGAGCCGTCGGACCGGGAGCCGGCGGGCCGCCTGTCGGGCGCCCCGACACTGCGTCCAGCGGACATTGCCATCGTAGGCATGAGTGCGATCATGCCGGGGGCGGCGGACCTGCGCCGGTTCTGGGAGAACATTCTCGACAAGGCCGGAGCCATCGAGGAGGTGCCGGCCGGGCGCTGGCCGGTCGAGCGCTATTTCGACGCCGACGGCGATGCGCCGGACAAGATCAGCTCCAAATGGGGCGGCTTCATCCCGGACATCGCGTTCGATCCGACCAGGTTCGGCATCCCGCCGGCCTCGGTCCCGTCGGTCGACCCCGCGCAGCTCCTGGCGCTGGTCGCCGCGGAGGCGGCGCTGGCCGATGCCGGCCTCGGCGGCTGCGCTCCCCAATTGCGCCGCCGGACCTCCGTGATCCTCGGCTTCACCGGCGGCCTGGGCGAACTCGGGGTGCAGTACGCGGCTCGGTCCGAACTGGCTCGGTCGCTGCCCGCGACGCCAGCGGAGGCGCTGGATTTTCTGCCGGAATGGACGTCGGACAGCTTTTCCGGGCTGCTGCCGAACGTCGTGGCGGGGCGGATCGCAAACCGTCTGGACCTCGGGGGCGCCAACTTCATCGTTGATGCAGCCTGCGCGGCCTCGCTGGCGGCGCTGCGCCAGGCGGTGATGGAACTGGAGACGGGTCGCAGCGATCTCGTGCTCTGCGGCGCGGTGGAGACCGGGCAGGGTCCGTTCGCCTTCACCTGCTTCAGCAACGCTCAGGCCCTGTCGCCGAATGGCACGTGTCGGGCGTTCGACGCTGCCGCCGACGGCACGGCGATTTCCGAGGGGGTTGCTTTCCTGGTGCTGCGGCGATTGGAGGACGCTCAGTCGGCGGGCGACCGGGTCTATGCCGTGATCAAAGGGGTGGACGGCACCAGCGACGGTCGGGCGCGCGGTCTCATGGCACCGTTGCCCGAGGGCCAGAAGCGCGCGTTGCGGGCCGCCTACGACCAGGCGGGCTATTCGGCGGCGAGCGTCGATTTGTTCGAGGCTCACGGCACCGGCACCGTGGCCGGCGATGCGGCAGAGATCGAATCGCTGTCGACCCTTCTGCTGGAAGACGGGGCCGCACCGAAGTCCGCTGCCGTCGGTTCAGTCAAGACATTGATCGGCCACGCCAAAGGTGCAGCCGGAATGGCCGGGCTGATCAAGGTCGTCCTCGGCCTGCATCATCGCGTGCTGCCCCCGCACGCCGGTGTCGAGCATCCCAACCTTGCCCTGAGCCGGCCCGACTGTCCGATCGCCTTGCATCAGCAGGCGAGGCCCTGGTTGCCGCGGCCCGGCAATCCCCGGCGCGCCGGCGTGAGCGCCTTCGGCTTCGGCGGGGCCAATTATCACGTCGCCATCGAGGAATACGGGAGCGCGGCGCCTGCTCGTGCCGTGCGGGATCGCTGGCCGGCCGAACTGTTCGTCTGGCGGGCAGCCGATCATGCGGCGCTCGCCGAAGCTGCGGCGGCAGGCCTGTCCGCCTTGCGGGCCGGAGCAGCACCGGACCTCGGCGGTCTCGCTCGCGCCCTGGCGCTGGACTTGGGCGCCGGTCCTGCGACGCTGGCCATCCTCGCCGGTTCGCACGAGGCGCTGGCGACATCGCTCGCGGAAGCCGCGCGGCGGCTACGGGAGGTCGACGACGGCCGTCCACTGCCGCCGGGCCTCTACCTCTCCGACACGCCGCTGTCGGCCGAAGGCACGGTGGCGATGCTGTTTCCTGGCCAGGGATCGCAATATCCCGACATGGGACGCGAACTCGGCGTGGTGTTCGACGAGGTCGGTGCGGCCCTCGGCGAGGCTGACGCGGTATTGGCTGACACCCCGACCTTCCGGAGCCGAGCCGAACGGCGGTTGAGCCGGTTCGTCTATCCGTTCGATCGCTTCAGCAAGCCGGACGAGGAGCAGGCACGCCGGGCGCTTGCCGCGACCGACGTCGCCCAGCCCGCGCTCGGAGCTCTGGAAGCCGCGATGCTGGCCCTGGTCTCACGGCTCGAGATCCGCCCAGCCAGCGTGGCGGGGCACAGCTACGGCGAGTATGTGGCGTTGCATGCTGCCGGCGTGCTCAGCCGTCGGGATCTCCTGCTGCTGTCCGAAGCTCGCGGGCGATTGATCGTCGCGACCGGCCGCGACCGCGATCTCGGCACCATGGCGGCCGTGTCGGCGGATGCCTCGACCGTCCGGGCGGCTCTCGGCGCGCTCGACGATGCGGACGTGGTTCTGGCTAACATCAACGGCCCGAATCAGACCGTCATTTCCGGTGAGCGCGGGGCGGTCGGGAGGGCGGTGGAAAGGCTCGGTCGGAGCGGCGTGGGTTCGACGCCGATCCCCGTCTCTGCCGCCTTTCATTCTCCGCTGATGCAGCCCGCGCAGGCGCAGCTTGCGCGCTTCTTCGACGAGGTCCGCTGGGCCAAGCCGCGCATCCCGGTCTACGCCAACACCTCGGCGCGCGCCCATGATGCCGAGCCGGTCGCAATTCGTGCGCTGCTGGAGCGGCACCTGACGGAGCCGGTCGACTTCGCCGGCATGATCGAGGCGATGTATGCCTGTGGCGCTCGCGTATTCCTGGAGGTCGGACCGAAGTCGGTGCTCACCAATCTGACCCGCCGGATCCTCGGTGCCCGGCCGCACGCCGCGGTGTCGCTGGACGGGTCGGGCGGCGGTCTCGCCGGATTGCTGCATGCCTTGGCGGCGATGATGGCGCATGGCGTGAGCATCAATCTCGGGCGGTTGTTCGACGGGCGCGATCTGCCGCTGGTCGACCTTGCCGATTGGACGCGCGAACCGGAGCGCCCCGCCGGGCGCCGGGCCGAGACCTGGGTCCTGAATGGAACGCGAGCGCGGCCGATGTCGGCCTCCGTGCGAACCGCCGTTGCTCCGGCGCCACGCGCGCAGCCTGTCGACGCAACTCCGCGTCAGGGTGCGGAAAAGGCCACAGTTGCGGGGCAGACACCAGCGCGCGGGGTGAAGGAGATCGACATGCATGGTTTCGACGGCTCGGTCCGGCTCGACGACGACCCGGGCGATCCGCCTGCAAGCGGTGCCGACCGCGTGATGGCCGACCATCATCGGATGATGCGGCAGTTCCTGCAGATGCAGGAGCGGTTGATGCTCGCCTATTTCGACAGCGAGGCTCCGGCGCTGCGGCCGTTCTCCGCACCGCGTCCACCCTCGGTGGCCCGCACCGCCATCTCTCCTCGCGTGGCGCCGCCCCCAGCGCCGGTCTACCGCGCCGTCGAACGACCGGTGCCCCCACCGTCCACCGCGCTCGAGGTTGCGACCGCAGCCCCGCCTCCGAAGCCTGTCTCCGCTCCGCCCGTCACACCGCCCAAGCCTGTCGCTGCACCCTCTTCCGTCGCCGCCCCGACACCGTCGCTGGCGGACCCCAAGGCGTTGTTGTTGAGGATCGCCAGCGAGCGCACCGGCTATCCTCAGGACATGCTCGGGCTCGACCTCGACATGGAGGCCGATCTCGGCATCGACTCGATCAAGCGGGTCGAGATCCTCGGTGCTTTCCGGAAGGCACAGCCGCCGGCCGTGTCCGAAATGCTGTCGCCCCGGATGGCGCAGATCGCCAAGGCCAGGACGCTGCAGGATATCCTCGACCGGCTCGAGTCCGCCTTGCCGGAGGCAGAGGGAGTGAAGCGCCCTTTTGACCGGGCCGGGGATGGGCAGAGCGCCGCAGTCCTTTCCCGGTATGTCATGCGAGCCACGGCCGAGAGGCTTCCGGCCGCGAAATCGGCGGCGGTGTTGCCCGGCACCTATCTCGTGCTGCCTGATCTTGGGGGCGTCGCGGCCGAATTGAGCTCGCTGCTGGAACGGGCCGGGGTCAAAGTCCGGATGGTGCCCGACCAGGTTATGGCGGACGAGGCGGCGGCCTCCGTGTGGCTGGCGTCCGTCCGGGCGGTGGGACGCATCCGAGGGTTGATCAGTCTTGCGGCTGCCGCGCCGCCGCCCGCCGGAACGGCCGAGACGGACGGCTGGCGCGCCGCAATGGAAACGAACGTCAAGTCCCTGTTCGGACTGTTGCGTCGTCTGGCCGACGATCTGGCGGCCGACGGCGTGGTGGTGGTCGCGAGCGCCATGGGCGGCGAGTTCGGCCGCGACAGCTTGCGCCATGCGGACCGCGCGGCGATCTTTCCAGGGGCCGGAGGCGGAGTCGGCCTCGTCAAATGTCTCGCGTTGGAATGGCCGGGTTGCCGCTGCAAGGCTATCGATCTCGACCTCGACGAGAGTCCGTCCCGGCATGCCGCACATCTGCTGGCCGAGATCGCGTCTCCGCTCGGCCGGCGCGAAGTCGGCTATCCGCGCGGGATGCGAACGATCTTTCGCACCGAGCTCGCGCCGCTGCAGTCGAGCGCCTCCGTCGGCGAACAGCCGGGGCCTCACTGGGTCGTCCTGGCGGTTGGCGGCGCGCGCGGCATCACGGCCGAGACTTGCCGCCCCTTCGCCGCCGCTGGCGCCACCTGCATCGTGGTCGGTCGCTCGCCGCTTCCCGAGCCTGAAGCCCTCGCGACCGCGGCCCTGCACGATGCGGCCGCCTTGCGCGCACATTACCTTGCCGAGGCGGTCACGGCGGGCTCGCGCTCGACCCCGGCCAAGATCGAGGCCCGCATCGCTGCCGTGCTGCGCGACCGCGAAATCCGGGCCAACATGACCGATTTTGTCAATCTCGGCGGCCGGGTCGACTACCGGATCTGCGATGTGCTGCAGGAGGCGCAGGTGGCTGCGATGCTGGCCTCCGTCTATGCGACCTATGGCCGGCTCGACGTGGTGCTGTTCGGCGCGGGACTCATCGAGGACCGACTGATCGTCGACAAGACACGCGACAGCCTCTGCCGTGTGTTCGACACCAAGGTCGACGGTGCATTCTTCCTGGCCCGCCATCTGCGGCCGGAGACGCTGAAATTCCTGGCGCTGTTCACCTCCGTGGCCGGGCGCTACGGCAACCGGGGGCAGACCGACTACGGCGCCGCCAACGAGGTGCTGAATCGCTTCGCCTGGCAATTGCAGAGGCTCTACGGCGAGCAGACCAAGGTAACGGCCGTCAACTGGGGTGCCTGGGCCAGGACCACGAACGGCCCGGGCATGCTCACCCCGGAGACCGCCCGTCAGTTCCGCGAACGCGGGTTGCGGCTGATCGAACCCGACGAGGGCAGGGATTTCCTGTGGCGGGAGCTTCTGTTCGCATCCCGCCAGGAGGTCGAGGTCGTGGCCGGTGAGCATCCCTGGGATGCTTACGAGGCCGAAGCCGCGAACACCCCGGCGCAAGACCGTGCCGCAATCGGAGCCGTCGCTTGAGCGTGGGAACGCCCGATGACGTCGCGATCATCGGCATGGCCGGCACGTTCGCCGGAGCGCCCGACGTCGCGACCTATTGGTCCAATATCCTGGGCAAGGTGGAAGCGATCCGGGAGGCGTCTGACCAATGGATCGGGGACCCGTCGATCTTCGATCCCGACTGCACGCCCGACACCCAGCGGATCTATACGCGCCTCGGCGGCTTTCTCGGAGAGCTCGCGGGCTTCGACCCTCGGCCGTTCGGGACGATGCCGGTTGCGCTGTCCGGATCCGAGCCTGACCAGTTCCTGGCGATGCGGGCCTCCGCCGAGGCGCTCGCCGATGCCGGCTACGCCGAGCGTGACTTCGATCGGCAGCGTACCGGCATCATCCTGGGCCACGGCATCCATCCGCATCGCGCCAACGTGAACGGCATGCAGCATTGTCTGGCGCTCGGCCAGACGCTCGGGATCCTTCGATCCGTCTTCCCCAACCTGACGGACGGCCAATGCGCCGAGATCGAGTCCATGCTGCGGGCCAAGCTGCCGGCCTTCAACGTCGATACGCTGCCCGGTCTCGTGCCCAACATGATGACCGGCCGCATCGCGAACCGGCTCGACCTGATGGGGCCCAACTACCTCGTGGATGGTGCCTGCGCGTCGAGCACCCTCGCGGTCGATGCCGCCATCACCGAACTGCGCCGCGGTCGCGCCGACATGATGCTGGCCGGCGGCGTCAACACCAGCACGTCGGTCCTGGTGCAGATCGTGTTCTGCAAGATCGGCGCACTCTCCAGGCGCGGCAAGGTCCGCCCCTTCGATCGATCGGCGGACGGCACCTTGCTCGGTGAAGGACAGGGCGTCGTCGTGCTGAAGCGGCTCGAGGATGCGCTGCGCGACAGCGATCATGTCTATGCGGTGATCAAGGGTGTCGGCACGGCGTCGGACGGACGCGCCATGGGGCTGATGGCGCCGCGCTTCGAGGGCGAACAGCTTGCCATGCAGCGCGCCTACGCGGCATCCGGCATCGACCCCGCCTCGGTCCGGCTCGTAGAGGCGCATGCGACCGGCATTCCGCTGGGAGACGACGTCGAGATCCGGGCGCTGACCAGCGTCTTCGGGGAACGGCGCGGGGCGGTTCCGGATGTCGCGATCGGTTCCGTGAAGTCGATGATCGGGCACTGCATCCCGGCCGCCGGTATGGCGTCCCTGATCAAGCTCGCCAAGGCGCTGGACCAGAAGGTCCTTCCGCCGACGCTGGCCGACGAATGCAACCCCGACCTGGCGTTCGAACGTACGCCGTTCTTTCTCAACATCGAGGCGATGCCCTGGATCCAGCGTGGATCGGCGCCCCGGCGCGCCGCGCTCGACGCCTTCGGGTTCGGCGGCATCAATACCCACATGATTCTCGAGGAAGCACCCGGGTCGGGCGGCGTGCCCACTGCGACGTTCGGGTACCGCCACCGAGGTACGCCTGAGCTCTTCACACTCGCGGCCCCGACGCGTGACGACCTCGTCGATGCGGTCCGCGAACTCGCCGAGCAGACCTCTCGCCATGCGGGACGCCTGCGGGCCCTGGCGGCCGAGACGGCCTCGAAACACTCCGTCGGCAGCTTCAGGCTCGCGGCGGTCGCCAGCGATCCGCTGGGCCTGCGCAACAAGCTGCTCGGCGTCATCGACAAGCTGGCGCGCCCCGAGACGCATCGCCTCAAGAGCCGCCGCAACGTGTATTTCTGTGACCAGCCGGTCGGCGGCAAGCTCGCGTTTTTGTTTCCCGGCGAGAACTCGCAAAGCCCGAACATGCTGCGCGAGCTGGCGCTGGCATCCCCGCTGGTGCGCGGCTGGCTCGATTGGCTCGAAGGCGTGTTTCATGGCGAGCGGGATATCCCCCATCGCCTGCTCTTGTATCCGCCGGTGCTGGGCCCAACCGAGGCCGAACGGCAGGCCCTCGACGTCGGGCTGCGGCAGGTCGACTACGGGTCGGAATCGGTTTTCGTGGCCGATATGGCGCTGTTCGGGCTGCTCAGCGCTCTGGGCCTAAGGCCCGACGTCATGGCCGGGCACAGCACCGGCGAGAACGCGGCCCTGTTCGCCAGTTCCATGCTGCGGGTGACGCCCGACTCGCTGGCCGACATCGTGCGCCGTATGAACGCGATCTTCCGTGACGTGCATGCCGGGCGCAGCGTGCCGACCGGCACTCTGCTGACCGTCGGCGCGGTCAGCCGAGACGCCATCGATCGGGTGCTGGCCCAGAACCCGGACATCCATCTGACGATGGACAATTGCCCCAATCAGTTCATCCTTTTTGGGGCGCCGGCGGTGATGCAGTCCGTGCGGGCCGATCTGGTGGCGCAAGGTGCGATCTGTACCGAGCTGCCGATGTCATGGGCGTATCACACGCCGTTCGTCGCACCGATGGCCGATGCTTTCGCGGAGGTGTTGCACGAGGGATTGCTCGGAGCACCAAGTGCGCGGCTCTACTCCTGCGCGACCGCCGAGCCCTTCCCGGACGACGCGGCCGGACTCCGGTCCGTGATGCACGCGCAATATGTGTCCCGGGTCCGGTTCACCGAGACCGTCCAGCGGCTTCATCGCGACGGCGTGCGGACCTTCCTGGAGGTCGGACCAGGTGGAGTATTGACCGGGTTCGTCGGGGACATCCTGCGCGAGAAGCCGCATCTGGCTCTCGCGGCCGATAGCCGGCGGGCGCCAGGGTTGGACCACCTGCTGGGCGTGCTCGGCCAGCTCTTCGTCAATCAGGTGCCTCTCGACCTCGCGCCTTTGTATGCCGGCGACGCGAGCGCCATGGTGGCTCCGGGTACGCTGCCGGTCCTGGACAGCACGCTGCCTTTCCTGCGACTCAGCGACGACGAAGTCTTGCGCCTCAGGGGCATGATCGGGACCGTTGCGCCGGACCTCGGGTCCGAGCCGCCGCCGATGTCGACACCGGACCCACTGGTGCGGTCCACAAAGGGTTTCGACCTCCTCGACGAGGTCGAAACCGCGCCGACACGGCTTGCCGAACCTGCGGCGCGATCACCGCAGCGTGCATCCAGGTTGTCGGGCTGGAGCGGCTGTCTGGACCTGCCCTTCCTGGCCACGATCGAGTTCGTCAGCCTGGATGGTGCTCCCGACGGCCGACTAGACGCGGTCTCGTTCGAGAGGCATCTCGGCGCCGGCGACATCGCCTACTTTACGCGCGCTATCGAACCGCTCGGCAGGTTCCGCAAGCGAGACTGGTTGGTGGGGCGCATCGCGGCCCGGCGGGCGGTGTCGACCTGGCTCGCAGATCAGTATCAGACCGTCACCGGCGATCCGGAGATCGGCTACGACGCAGCCGGCCGGCCCGTCGTGACGCAGGACACCGAAGAGCCGGTTTTTCTGTCGGTATCGCACAAGGATGGCATCGCGGCGGCCGCGGCGGCCAGCCGGCCGATCGGGATCGACCTGGAACGTCTCACCGCGGTCCGCGATCCGCACCTCCTGGTTCGAACCGCCTTCAGCCCGGACGAAGGGGAGTTGTTGGCCGACGCCGGCTGGGACGGCTCCGCCGAGATCGCCATAGCCTGGGCCGCCAAGGAGGCAGCCGCGAAATCGGTCGGACAGAAGCTGCTCGGACGGGAGACTTCGTTCGCCATCACCGCGGTCGACCTCGACCAGGCGAGGATTAGGCTCGCGCACCAGGGAGGCAACGTGGACGCCTTCTACGCCCTCGATGGCGATTTCGTCTGCGTGGTCGCCGCGGCGGCCTGAGCGGAACTCAGGGACGCAGTCCTTCGACGAACGGGACCTCGAAACACTTGCGGTGCATCACCGGGCCGTGACCGAAGTAATCATCCTCGCCGAACAGCTCGCCATGGTCGGCCGTGATGATGAAATGCGTGTTGGGAGGACTTTTGGCGAAGAGGTCCCCCACCAATCCATCCACGTGCTCGACACACCGGACTTGCTGATCGTGCAGGAACCGCATGGTGTCGGCCGGGAAGAACTCGGGCTCCTCGGCCGGAACGTCGCTGCTGCGGGCCATGACATCGTCCATCTGCCGTGCCACGCCGTGCAGCCCGGAGATCCTCGGCAGATTTTCGCCCTCCAGCATGTAGGGATAGTGGGTCTCCCCAAGATTGAAAAAGTGGAAACACCGGTCGCTGCGGCTGAAGTCGATGTCGCGGATCATGCCGCCGAAATCGTTATGGTGCGGCATCAGCCGGTAGTCGTCGAAGCCGCGCGTCAGTCCGGAGTAGGGGTTGAGCACCGGCATCGAGACACGGGCCGTGGTGCGATATCCGTGCTTCTTCAGGCACCCGGCGAGGCACAGCTCAGGAATGAACGTCTTGAACGACAGGTCCGGGATCCCCAAACGCCCGACCCAATCGGCGAATTGCGCCTTGTACACCTCCGACGCGAACACGCGGGGCGGGCTCGTGTGCGGAACCTGGCCCATGAGGAAGGTGAAGTGCGATGGTGCGGTCCAAGAGGCGAAGCTGAACCGCTGCCCGGCCGTGCCGAGCCGGTCCATGTTCGGCGTGCGCGCGCGCACGAAGCTGTCGAAACGGCAACTATCGAGGACGATAAAGACGAGGTGGTTTGCGCGCATTCGGGCTCAGTTACACGACGCGGTTCACCCCGACAACCCGCCGCAACCGACAGTTCCGGGAGGGTGGAGCTTGGAGCGGCGCGGTGGCGCCAGGCGCGCCCGTCGGTTTGGCAGCCGTCGTTCACGATGCTTTCGCACCCGGGCTCAGCGCTACCGGACGGTCGAAACCCAGGCTGGTCCCTGCGGTTGTAACGCGCCGAACACAGGTCTAAGGAAAACTTGGAGAGGCCGCCGTTCCAGCCAGGCATCGCGCCTGTCCTTCCTTGAGCGGGCCACCGATCTGCCCCAATTCATGGTTCAATGTAAGAGACGGTCGAATCGTATGTACGATGCCGATTCATCTTGGCCTGTCTGCACCGGGTCCCTCCGGTAGGCGGGATCGCTCATCCGTCCAAGAGCCTGACGTCTTTGCGGAAGTTCGAGAATGGATGCTGGGTCCGGCTATGACACGTCCACCCTCCAGACGTTGCGCAAGGAACTGAGTCGGCTGAACATCGCGGCCGCAGAGGCGCGGTTGATCCGGCCGCTCCATGGTCGGCCGGCGTCCGCTGGCCGGCCTGCTGCCACCGGCGCACGGCCGCCTCGCGACGGGAAGCCCGGAGCGGCGCGACTGTTGACGATGCTGCGGCGCGGCGAGGGCGACGATTCACCGCCCGTGCCGGGCACCGACTTCACCGACGCCGGCGTGGTTCGCCTGTTGGCTCACCTCCGCAGTTCGAGAAAGACAAAGACCCCCAACCTGCAGCGGCTGCGCCGATACCTGACCCGTCCGGTCCAGTTCGGAATGCGTGCCAGTGCTGGCGTCAGCGTCGAGCGTCTACAATGGATGTCCCGCTACCTGCACGACGTGGAGGCCTACGGGTTGGATCACGTCCTGGCCATCAGTGCCGCGCGCCGCGGCCGAAGGGTTGCAGCGGCTCCCGCGCCCAAGGCGCCGAAGCCCGGGCGAGCCGCAACTGCAGGCCGGGCTTCGCGCGCTTCGACCCGACAGGAGGAGACCGAGTGATGCGCAGGCTCGTTCTGTCAACGTCGGCCGCCGTTCTGTTCGCCGTAGCGTTGGCGTTTTGGCTCGCACCCGCCATGGCGGAAACCATGGTGTCCGGCTCGCATGAGGTCACGGTCAACGGGGTCAAGCGGTCCTACGCGGCCTACATTCCGGCGAAGATGGCGCGTCCCGCGCCGGTCGTCTTCGTGTTCCACGGTGGCGGAGGCCGGCCGGAGGGAATTGCCCGCAACACCCGCATCGATGACGTTGCGGACGAGAACGGTTTCGTGACCGTCTACCCGCGAGGCACCCCAGGGCCATCCGGCCGCGGCGGGACATGGAATGTCGGAGGCGACGACGATCCGAGTTCGTCCGACGACGTCGCCTTCGTCCAGGCCATCCTTCGCGACCTCGACCAAGGCTTGCCGGTCGACCATGCGCGGATCTACGCGACCGGCCTTTCGATGGGCGGCGTGTTCTCGTACCGCCTCGCCTGCGAGCTTTCGGATGTGTTCGCCGCCATCGCGCCAGTGAGTGCGACGATGGTCGAGCCGTCCTGTCAGCCTCGCAGCCCTGTGGCCGTCCTTCACATCCACGGCTCGGATGACGATCGCATCCCGCTCAATGGCGGACGCGGCGAGATGACCGCGCGCGATCGCTCCTGGCCGGCGCCTAAGGAGGCGGTCTCGTCGTGGACGCGGTTCGACAGCTGCGCCGGCGCAACGACCAGCCATCGGGACGGGGATGCGGATTGCACCACCTATGGACAGTGTCGGGCCGCGGTCGAATATTGCGTCATCGCGGGCGGTGGTCATGCCTGGCCGGCGGGTGCCTCGGAGCGCATCTGGTCGTTCTTCGCGGCTCATCCAAAGCCCGCAAGCTGAGTGCGCGATCGATGGACACGACGTGCAACTTCAGCGTTAGCGCGGTTCCCCGCCATCCGCAAACACAAAGGTCACTGTCAGCTCTCTCATCTGCATGACTTCCGCCGTCTACTGATATAATGCTCCTGCCTGCGTCACTGCCCCAACTTAATTTCATCTTAGTTGGGTTCGATCAGGAACAATGAGCTTAAAGTTGAGGATGATTGCTTGAGGATGATGAACCAAACGCAGGATTTTCGGGTTGCGATAGACCGGCCGGCTATCGTCGGCACGGTGATCGGCACTATCGAAGAGCTGGTGCAGGATTGGGAGATTGACGAGCCGATCGGGTCGAACACGCGTGTCGTGGCCGATCTGGGCTTCGAGTCGATCGACCTTATTCAGATGGTGGCGGCTCTCGAATCGGCATTTCGGCGCCATGGAGTGTCTCTGGTCGACATGCTGGTGGCCGACGGCCGCTACGTCAGCGACCTGACAATCGGTCAGATCGTCGAGGGTGTGGCGCTGCGCATGGGACAGAGCCCGGAGAGGTAGGCCAATGGTGCAGACCCTGTTCATAGGTCTCGACGGCGCCACCTTCACCCTGTTCGACGCCTTCACCCGCGACGTTCCGGGAGAGGGCGTGGTGATGCCGACGCTGGCGCGCCTGATGCGCGAAGGCTTTCAGGCGCCGTTGCGCTCGACCGTGCTCCCGCTGACGCCGCCCGCCTGGGTGACAATGATGACCGGCCGCTCGCCCGGGCACCACGGCATCTTCGACTTCGTCCGGGTCGACGACCGCCCCGAAGATTGCGTTTGGACATTGAGCAGTGCCACCGATATCCGTTGCGAGACGATCTGGTCCATCGCCAGCCGGCAGGATCGACGGGTCATCTCGCTGAACTTTCCGATGATGTCTCCTCCGGAGACGATCAACGGCAGCCTGGTCTCCGGCTTCGTGTCGTGGAAGCACCTGCGACGCAACATGACGCCTCCGGGCCTCTACGATCGGTTGCAGCAGATACCGGGGTTCGATGCCAAGGAGCTCGCCTGGGACTTCAAGCGGGAAGACAAGATCGGGGACAGCATGTCCCAAGCGGACCTCGAGGGCTGGGTCCACGCCCACCGGCTTCGCGAGGAGCAATGGTTTCGCGTGGCTGAGACTTTGCTGCGCGACGACGCTCCCGACCTGTTCGCCGTCATGTTCGACGGCACTGACAAATTGCAGCATCAGACTTGGCACGTGCTCGACCCGGACCTGCAGCCCGAGGCACCCTCTGCCGACCATGCCCGGTTGCGCACCCTCACGCTCGGCTATTATCGGCGCCTGGACGAGTACATCGCGCGACTGGTCGAACTCGCCGGGCCGGACGCGCAGGTCTACATCGCGTCCGACCACGGCTTCACCGCAACGTCTCAAGTCGTGCGCATCAACCGCTACCTCGGCGAACTCGGCTACCTCACATGGCGTGAGGACGATGGAAGCGAGGCGACGCGTCGGCGCGTCGAGGTGAACGTCGCCTACCTGGATTTTGCCAAGACCACCGCCTATTGCGCGACCCCGTCGAGCAACGGAATCAGGATCCGGGTCGCGCATGAACCCGGGATGTCCGGCATCGCCCCAGGCGACTATGAAGACTTTCGGAACAAGCTTATCGCCGACTTGCTCGAGCTGCGCGGTCCGGATGGCGAACGAATCATCACGCAAGTGCTCACCCGGGAGCAGGCGTTTCCGGGCGCCGCGATGTCCGAGGCACCGGACTTGACCATCACCTTGAACGATCACGGCTTCGTCTCGGTGCGCGACCGCAGTCCGGTCGTGGCGCGGCGCCCCTATCCGGCCGGCACCCACCACCCGGACGGTATCCTGGTGGCCGCAGGACCTGGCATCGCGCAGGACCACAGCCGCAGGCTCGTGCACCTTATCGACATTCCGGCCGTGCTGCTCCACAGCCTGGGTCTACCCGTGCCGGACGACTTCGAGGGCACCATCCCGCGCCACCTATTCACCGGCGAGATGTGGCGAACGCGTCCCCAGCGGACCGGACCTGCGGCTCGTGCCGCCCACCGAGACCACGATGCGGATGCGGGCCCATCCGAAGCCGAGCGCGAGAAGATCCTCGATCAGATGCGCGCCCTCGGTTACCTCGAAGCCTGATGGCCCTGATCTCCCTGCCATCCGGTCGGATCAGCGTGCACCAACTCCCGCAGGTCGGCAGTGGACCGGCCGAGGACGTGGTGATGGTTCACGGGCTCGGCGCCAATTTCGGCTTCTGGTATGCGAGCGCGGTACAGTGGTTCCGCCGCTTCGGCCGGGTGACGCTGTTCGATCTGCCGGGTCACGGCGACAGCGACATGCCTCTGACGGGCTATTCGCCTGCGCGCCTCGCGGAAGTGTTGGCCGAACTGCTGAACGAGCTTCGGATCGAGCGCGCCCACCTCGTTGCGCATAGTTTCGGCGGCGTGGTCGCACTGTCCTTCGCGGTGCAACGCCAGCACCGGGTCAAGAGCCTAGTCCTCGCCGACGTGCGGATCTGGGCGGTCGAGCCACCGTCGGTCCTGCCCGAGACGGCGTTATGGCTGCAGCATGCGCGTGACGCGGGACTGACGTTGGCGGACCCGCATGTCGACCTAAGCGTCCAGGTCTTGATGGACCTCGCCCGTCTGCGCCTCGAGCGGGGCGAACCCGGCACAGAGGTGTTCGACGTCCTGCCGGGTGCTCGCGCGCTCTTCCGCGGCCGGCGCTCCGCCGTCAAATGGCTGAAGCTGATGCAGACGACGCACGCCTACACCGAGATGACCGACCCGCAGGGGCTGGACATTGCCGACATCGTGCGGATTCAGCAGCCCATCCTAGCTGCCTATGGCGGACTGTCCCCGCGCAAGCGGTCAGCATTGGCGCTGCAGCAGTTTTGCCCCAGTTGCCGGCTGCGCCTGATCCGCGAAGCGGGCCATTTCTTCCCGCTTACCCGGCCGGCTGCCTTCGCGCGCCCCGCGCTCGCCTTTCTCCGAGCCACCACGCGTCAGGCCGACGTCGTGCCGCGCCATCGGCAGCCGGGGCCGCTCGTTCAGGCCGATCTGCCGGATCGGGAGCTCGTCGCGGCCCTGTCATGACCGTTTTGCGACGATGAAAAGGCGTGGGAACGCCAGGAGGCGTCGTCCATCTGCGCGGGCCGGATAGGCGGTATCGATGCGGGCCTCGTAGCGCTGCAGGTAGTCGCGGCGCTCCGCGTCGGACAAGGGTTCGAGGTAAGGGCGCAAGCCCGTAGCGCGGACCCAGGTCACGATCGCCTGCGCATCCGGCATCGGGTGATGGTAGACCGTGCGCCAGACATCGACGGTGGCGCATAACGGCGAGAGCAGATCATAGTAGCGCTGCGCCGACAGCACCGTCTCCTGTCGTGCGGCCCTGGTTCGGCCGATCCGCTCTGCCCAAGCCGGCAAGGCTGCAACGTCGTGCATGGCGACATGCGTGGCCTCGTCGACATTGTCCGGCATCTGGATCGCCAGGACGCCCGCAGGCCGCAGCAGGCCGAGCAGGCGCGGCAGCAGATCGGCATGGTTCGGCACCCATTGCAGGACCGCATTGGCGAAGATGACGTCGGGCGCCGCAGCCGGCACGAAAGTCGCCGCATCGCCGCAAAGGAAGCGGAGATGCGGCAGCCGCAGCCGGGCGCTGGCCAGCATCGCGTCGGACGTGTCGATGCCGACGAGATCGGCCGCCGGATAGGCGGTCGCCAGCAGTTCCGTCGAATTGCCCGGACCGCAGCCGAGGTCGACGAGGGACGCGAAGGGGCCGGGTCCGAGTTGGGCCAGGAGATCGCGGGCGGGCCGGGTCCGCTGGTCCTCGAAGGCGCGATAGAGGTGCGGGTCCCAGTCCTGGCCCGGACCGGCGGCCGCTGTCATGCACCTGCCATGATGGCGCGTGCCCGGCTGCAATAGGTTCGGTTGGCCGCGGTCATGCGGGTGGCGAGATGGCCGGACTGATACTTCATCAGCGTGCGGCAGACGTCTCCGCCGGCGCCCTTGTAGGCGTCGGCCAACACCTTCATGCCGAACCGCAGGTTCGTGTCGGCGTCGAGCAGACCCGAGGCGCTGCCCATGAAACCCGCGGCTCGGGCCGTGCCGGCCTTGATCTGCATCAATCCGAGCGCGCCGGCATGGGAGGCTCGGGCGTTGCCGCGGCTTTCGATCCGGACCACGGCCTGGGCCAAGCCGACGGGAACGCCCGCAGCCGCAGCGTGTTTCGCAATGAGTGCGGCCAGCGTCGGCGAGGCCGCTTCAATCCCGCGGCTCGTCTCCGGCGCCGTCTCGGCCGGAGTCTTGGCCGCCGGCTCCTGTCCTGGCGGCAGCGAGGCTCGCAGGTCGGCCGGCTTTGCCACGGCGGTCATGCCGAGCGCTGAAGCCGCGGACGGCGGGCCGGACTTGGTTGTCTGCAGAGGGTCGGCAATCTGGCGCGTGTTCGTTCGGGCGTAGCGGCTCCGGCCTCTCCGTCGGGCCCGACCATCGGCTTTCTCTGCGGCGACGGACGTCGGCCCCGGTGCGGTAGGTTGGATCGCGGACGGCACAGGAGCGGGCTTCGACGACGGCAGGCTGGCGGTCGTCGGGAAGCTTTCAACGAAAGACCGGCCGCTGGCTTCGGCAATCGGCATCGCACTCAGCAGGAAGCCGAAGGCTAAGGTCGTCCGCAACGCTGGCAACAAGCACCCGTCCTTTCACAAACCGTTAAGCATCCTAACCCGACGGGCAAATGCGTCAGAACCTGGGCAAACCGGCCCGTCGAAGCGTGTTTTGCAACCTGCTGTAACCGGCAAGCCACACGGACGATGGATCGGTTCTGCGGCTTGCAGGCGACACAAGCCGCCCGAATGCTCCCACACAAACGCCGGCTTCTTCCCTGAAACGGAACGGTAAAGGCTCGTTAAGGCCAACCGAGTATGAGGCGCTCGAGGGCTGCGACGGAGCCCGCTCGCTTCAGCTTGGACGCGCGCGTGACGCTCGGACGGGAGACACGGATGTTCAGACTCATCGGCTTGGCGGCCGCCATGGCGTCGGCCCTCGCGCTCGGGGGATGCAACACGCCGCAGGAGGCCAATGCGGCTCGCGGCGCCGTGATCGGCGGCACTTCGGGCGCCTTGATCGGCGGGCTCGCCAGCGGCCGTCCGGGCGGTGCGCTGGTCGGCGGCGCGATCGGCG